>PVKV010032740.1:0-19494 GCA_004027835.1 Alouatta palliata
GCAATTCTCCTGCCTCAGCCTCCCGAGTAGCTGGGACTACAGGCACGTGCCACCACGCCCAGCTAATTTTTTGTATTTTTAGTAGAGACGGGGTTTCACCATGTTGACCAGGATGGTCTCGATCTCTTGACCTCGTGATCCACCCGCCTCGGCCTCCCAAAGTGCTGGGATTACAGGCTTGAGCCACCGCGCCCGGCCTATCAGGATCTTTTAATGTCAGGGAGGGCTCCAGGAAGGATGTCATATGTGAATTGTTGAGCTGTGTGTTTGTTTTAAGTGGAAGGTATCTATTCAACCTTCCATTTAAAGATGGAAAGAGATAGGGAAAAGATGGTAAAGGGATTAGAAAGAAAGAGGAGAGTGGAAATTCAATTGCTGAATAAGACTGGATGAGGCAAAGAAGAACACAACATGGGGATGGGGCTATAAGGTGATATCTGTCATGCTTAACTCTGCAATTAAATACTGCAATCCTGGTGACACCCAGTCAACATCTTCTAAGACAGAATGCTCACAGTTTTATTTCATATTCTGATGAAGACTAGGTGAGTTTTACACTATTATATTAAAAAAAAAGATGACTTGTCTTTTACTATCCACATAGTGAATTATATATACATTTTATCTGTCATATCAGGGTTATTGGGGTTTTTCTTTTCTTCCTTTAGGGAATGTGATGAGTGTCACATTGGGGTCCCTGTTCAGGCACCAGCTGTGACGAGTGTCATGTCAGGGTCACCACCTGAGACGCTGATCAACACCTGTGGAGATCTCTGCTGAGTATCCTGACTTAATGATAGAAGAATAAAATGCACTCACACACACCAGAATACAGTGAATCTTAGGGTGCTAGGGATGGTCTTCAGCTGCTTTCAAAGGGCAAATGCAGCTAAGACCACGACTCCTTGTACCTCTTCACATTTATTCAGTATAGATTTTATGACAGAGGTTCTAAGTCAACATGCTTGTGGATAATTAACATGGTTAAAAGAATGATTTTATGAATGAGAAAAGCTTTTGGTTCCGGGGGCCCAGAGTAAACACCATTAATGGGTAATTCCCCTTTGACCTCCCCCTGAGAGGACCATCCAACACAAAGTTTACATGAGCAAACAAATTAGAGTAGAGACAAAGGAATGTGGAGTAAACAGACTTAACTGGGGAAGATTTTATTGTCTCTATCTATTACCCTACGACTTAAAGTTCTAACGTAATGAACTGACTGCCTTCAGCCCACTCCATTTAAACTTTTGGTCTTCTAACTTTCTATAATATTTCCCTAATATTTTGGCAGCCACCCCAAGTGAATCTCAACAAGGGAAGTTATGGGAACATGTTTTTGCTTCTATTCCTTCCCTGGTGATACAATATACAATATTGTGGGAGTAGAATATTCTAGACCAAAGGTAGATCTACATGAAATATCATGGCATGTGCAAGAAATTTCAAGTTATTTCTTGGGGCTCTAACAGGAGTTGAATAAACATTCTTGAACATTCATTATGGGGCAGGCACTAGGCTGAACCCTTTATTTATATCATTTCACAGTCTTAATAACAACCCTAAAGTCAATGTTATTACAAGACTTATTTAATAAGACCAAAGAAGTTAAATAACTTGCCCAAGATCACACAACTAGTAAAGAACAGAGTCAGGATTCAAACAAAAAATTAAATTCCAGAGCCCAGGTTCCTAACTACTTGGCTACACTTTCTCCTCATGAATATTATGCATCAAGATCTGAGCTATATCCTTTAGGTCTCCACTTCTCTACTTCTCCAACTATAGCACATGAGTCAGAAATATATGAAGCCAGAGAATATATGTAGCCATTTGACCAGTAAACCAATGGGACTGAAAGACCTATGAGGGAAAATTTTACTCAGATAGATGAGAAGATGTTAAACAGTAAGAATTTTGAAACATCTTATAGGAAAAAGAAATACAGATACATTATAGATTAATATGCAAAACTTTATAAATTTTATAAATTATAAAGATAAATCATGAAATTCTGAAAAAATGTCATGGTTGTTGTCGTCATTTTAACTTATCATCTCTTTCCTCCAAGCTTACTAAGTTCTTATTTTACTGCATTTCAAATATATTTTTTGAAATACTGCTTTAGGCATGAGAGCCATGGAGTGTTACAACAGGGGTGCGTTGTGGTCAGGTTTACATTTTGGAAAGCTTTTAACAGGTGAGAATGGAACACAAGGAAACAATCACACTTCCCTAGTAAAATGAACACTGATTTCACTTATAAGACAGCGTGAGTTTCAGGAGCCTGGGGATCCTCCAAGTGGCCAAGGCTATGAATAAAAGTATGTGTGGGTCTGGAACTCAGAAGAGAGGTCTTTCACCAAAACCTTGTATCTTCTTTGGTACAAACAGCATTAAAGATTATGTTTCCAAAGAAGTGTAAATGGCAAGATGGCAGATTAGATACAACTCCAGCACACAACACCCAGCAAGAGAGACGCAGAAACCCAGAGATCTCCTAGGTTCAACCAAGGTACCAGGCGCATTTCAATAGGTCTGGTCCGAGGGTGAGCAAAGCCCACTCGGGGCAGACTGAGAAAAGGAGGGGTGCTGCTTCACCCAGAAAGTGCATCTGACCAGCGAGTCGGAGGTTCCACCTCTGGTACTCCGGTCCAGATACAGCGCTTCCCCCAAAGCCTCAGCAATACACAAAACAGGGGATCTTTGCCAGTCAAGCACCGGGAATTACAAGTGCGGAGTTCAATAAGAGTCTGCAGACTGAGCTATTGCCCCCTCCCCTCACCTGGAGAGAGAGGGAGATGTAAGCAAGAGCAGCTGGGCAGCCCAACACCCCATGATGGGAGAGAGAGAAAGCTGAAAGGTGGCGACTGCCAGGTGCGGCTGAGGACTTCCCTACCCTCCTCCACAAATCCCAGAGGGCTGAAGCTCTGACTCTAGCAGGTTACGTAGCCAGTGCCACAGTCTGAGAGGAACCCTGAATGATCCAGCCCAGTGGAGGAAGGGCACAACCCACCACTAGAGGGGTGGGACTGGGCTACATATTTTAACAAAAAACACAGGAAGCCTATGTAGCAATGGGACAGCGTTCTGGACAACCCAGCAGCGCCTACAGGTCAGCAGAAGAGATGGGCCTAATCTCCCGGCATAAACAAAAAAAGACACAGGAAGCTTCCCTAGTAACCTGAAGAAGTCCCTAGAAACCCAGTAGCGCCCCCACAGGCAGACAAGCGACCTCATCAAGCAGCTCTCTGACACCACAGCCAGGTAAATCCACAAAGATGGGAAGAAACCAGTGCAAAAAAGCTGAAACCATCAAAGACCAGAACACCTCTTCTCCTTCAAGGGACCACAACTCCTCAACAACACAGGATCACAACTTGACCAAGAAGGAGTGCGAAGAATCGACTGAAACAGGATTCAGAAGGTGGATAATAACAAACTTTTCAGAGCTAAAGGAGCATGTTCTAACTCAATGCAAAGAAACCAAAAACCCTGAAAAAATGTTAGACGAAATGCTAACTAGAATAACCAACTTAGAGAAGAACATAAACGACTTGATGGAGTTGAAAAACACAGCACGAGAACTACGTGAAGCAAACACAAGTTTTAATAGCCGAATCAATCAAGCAGAAGAAAGGATATTAGAGACTGAAGATCAACTCAATGAAATAAAAAGAGAAGGCAAGAGTAGAGAAAAAAAGTGAAAAGAAACAAACAAAGCCTCCAAGAAATATGGGATTATGTGAAAAAAAACCTAATCTGCACTTGATCAGTGCACCTGAATATGATGGGGAGAATGAATCCAAGCTGGAAAACACATCCCAGGGTATTATCCAGGAGAACTTCCCAAGCCTAGCAAGGCAGTCCAAATTTCAAATTCAAGAAATACAGAGAACTCCACAAAGATATTCCTCAAGAAGAGCAACCCCAAGGCACGTAATTGTCAGATTCACCAGGGTCAAAATGAAGGAAAAAATGCTAAAGGCAGCCAGAGAGAAAGGCCAGGTTACCCACAAAGGGAAGCCCATCAGACTCACAGCAGATCTCTCAGCAGAAACCCTACAAGCCAGAAGAGCGGGGACCAATATTCAACATCCTTAAAGAAAAGAACTTTCAACCCAGAATCTCATATCCAGCCAAACTAAGCTTCATAAGTGAAGGAGAAAGAAAACCCCTTATGGACGAGCAATTAATGAGAGATTTTGTCACCACCAGACCTGCACTACAAGAGCTCCTGAAAGAAACACTAAGCATGGAAAGGAACAAGTACCAGTCACTGCAAAAGCAAACCAGTTGGCAAAGACCAAAAATGCAGTGAAGAAAATGAGTCAACTAATGAGAAAGACAACCAGCCAGTAACAAATGGCAGGATCAAATCTACACATAACAATATTAACATTGAATGTAAATGGCCTAAACACCCCAATCAAAAGACACAGACTGGCAAACTGGATAAAAAGTGAGAACCCAGGAGGGATCCAAGATGGCCGATTAGGAGCAGCTCAGGATTACAGCTCCCAGTGAAAGCACAGAGGGTGACTGGAAGCCACATTTCCAGACGGATTTTTATTGCCCACAGACCAGGAGATTCCCAGGCGTAGGAGCCCCATGGGTCGCCAGCATGGCTGGTTTGGCCGGTGTGGCCGTATTCACTGGCATGGTTGTTTTGCCAGTGTCCCGGTGCGGTAGTTCTCCATACAAAATACATGGGTCCGGGCACCCTTTTAGCTGGCGACTGGAGCTCCTGGAAGGCAGAGTCGCCCATTCATCTGATTAAAAAGGGGACTGAAGCAGGGATCCAGGTCAGGAGATTCCCAGGCAAAAAAAGCGCCATGAATCTCGGCGCCACTGTTTAAGCCCACACAGTGGGTCGCCGCTGCACAGAAATCACACAGATCCCAGTGCCTTTTCAGCAGGCAACTGGAACACCGGGGAGACAATCGACTGTTTAACTAAAAAAAAAAAAAAAAAAAAAAACGCTCTGAGGCAGGGAGCCAGGTGATCAGGCTCGGCTGGTCCCATACCCACAAAAAAACAGCAATCAGAAACGCTCTGGATTGAGAGTTTCACAGCAAGCACAGCTGAACCCAGGACAGTCCAGCTCTGTGGGGGTGGTGTCCACCATTACCGAGGCAGTCCACCACTACATAGGTAGTTTGCCATTGCTGAGGCAGCCTGCCGTTGCCGAGGCAGCCAGCCATTACATAGAGAGTCCGCCATTATAGAGGTGGGCCACCATTGCCGAGGCAGTTCTAAATACATCCATATAAACAGGACTACAGGGAAGATCACACGGCAGGGTGGAGCCCACAGCAGCTCAGCAAAGCCTCTGCAGGCAGACAGTGACTAGGCTGCCTCCTCGCTGGGCAGGGAAGCCCTGAAAAAAAGGCAGCAGCACAACAGAAACTCATAAATAAAGCCCTAACTCCCTGGGACAGAGCACCTGGGGGAAAAAGGGGGTTTATGAGTTCTGCTCAGCAGACTTAAATGTACCTGTCCAGCAGCTCTGAATGAACAATGGAGCTCACAGCTCAGCACTTGAGCTCCTATAAAGGACAGACTGTCTCCTCAAGCAGCTCCCTGACCCCCGTATATCCAAAGAGTCACCTCATAAAGGAGCGCTCAGACTAACATCAGACAGGTATCCTTGAGGGACAAAGATAGCAGAAGAAGAAACTGACAGCAACCCTTACTGTTCTGCAGCTGCTGCAGGTGATTCCCAGGCAAGCAGCACTGGGAGTGGACCTCAGCAATGCTACAGCAGAGGGGCCAGACTGTTAGAAGGAAAAGCAAAAAACAGAAAGAAATAACTTCATCATCAACAAACCAGACGTCCATTCAGAGACCCAATCTGAAAGTCAACAACTACAAAGACGACAGGTGGATAAATCCACAAAGATGGGAAGAAACCAGCGCAAAAAGGATGAAAACACCCGAAACCAAAACGCCTCTCCTCCTACAAGGGATCACAACTCCTCACCAGCAAGGGAACAAGGCTGGATGGAGAATGAGTGTGATAAACTGACAGAATCAGGCTTCAGAAGATGGGTAATAAGAAATTCTGTGAGCTAAAAGAACATGTTCTAACCCAATGCAAAGAAACTAAGAACCTTAAAAAAAGATTTGACAAAATGCTAACAAGAATAAACAACTTAGAGAGGAATATAAGTGAAGTGATGTAGCTGAAAAACACAACATGAGAACTTCACGAAGCACAAGTTTTAACAGCCGAATTGACCAAGGAGAAGAAAGGATATCAGAGGTCAAAGATCAACTCAATGAAATAAAACAAGAAGGCAAGAAAAAAGGTAAAAAGGAATGAACAAAGTCTCCAGGAAATATGGGACTATGTGAAAAGACCTAATCTACATTTGGTAGCTGTACCTGAATGTGACGGAGAGAATGAATCCAAGCTGGAAAATACTCTTCAGGATATTATCCAGGAAAACTGGATAATATTCAAGGCCAGTATTCAAGGTCAATATTCAAGTCCAGGAAATACAGAGAACACCACAAAGATATTCCTCAAGAAGAGCAACCCCAAGGCACATAATCATCAGATTCATCAGGGTTGAAATGAAGGATAAAATGCTAAAGGCAGCCAGAGAGAAAGGTCGGGTTACTCACAAAGGGAAGTCCTTCAGACTCACAGCAGTTCTCTCAGCAGAAACCCTACAAGCCAGAATAGAGTGGGGACCAATATTCAACATCCTTAAAGAAAAGAACTTTCAACCCAGAATTTCATATCCAGCCAAACTAAGCTTCATAAGTGAAGGAAAAATAAAATCCTTTGCGAACAAGCAAGTACTCAGAGATTTCATCACCACCAGGCCTGCTTTATAAGAGCTCCTAAAAGAGGAGCTAAACATAGAAAGCAACAACCAGTACCAGACACTCCAAAAACAAAGCAAATGGTAAACAGCATCAACACAATGCAGATACTGCATCAACTAATGGGCAAAACAGCCAGCTAGCATCAAAATGGCAGGATCAAATTCACACATAACAATATTAACCCTAAATGTACATGGGCTAAACGCCCCAATCAAAAGACACAGACTGGCAAATTGGATAAAAAGCCAAAACCTATCGGTGTGCTGTATGCAGGAAACCCATCTCACATGCAAGGATACACAAAGCCTCAAAATAAAGGGTTAGAGGAAGATTTACCAAGCAAATGGAGAGCAAAAAAAAAGCAGGAGTTGCAATTCTCGTCTCTGATAAAATAGACGTTAAACGAACAAAGATCAAAAAAGACAAAGAAGGACATTATGTAATGGTTAAAGGATCAATGCAACAAGAAGAGTTAACGATCCCAAATATATATGCACCCAATACAGGAGCACCCAGATACATAAGGCAAGTTCTTAATGACTTACAAAGAGACTTGGACTCCCACACAATAATAGTGGGAGACTTGAACACCCCACTGTCTATACTGGACAGATCAACGAGACAGAAAATTAACAAGGATATCCAGGACTTGAACTCAGACCTGGATCAAGCAAACCTAATAGACATTTACAGAACTCTCCACCCCAAATCCACAGAATATACATTCTTCTCAGCACCACATCACACCTACTCTAAAATTGACCACATTATTGGATGTAAATCACTCCTCAGCAAATGCAAAAGAACTGAAATCATAACAAACAGTCTCTCAGACCACAGTGCAATCAAGTTAGAACTCAGAATTCAGAAACTAACTCAAAACCACACAGCTTCATGGAAACTCAACAACTGGCTCTTGAATGTTGACTGGATAAACAATGAAATGAAGGTAGAAATAAAGATGTTCTTTGAAACCAACGAGAATGAAGACACAACATACCAGAATCTCTGGGACACATTTAAAGCAGTCTCTAGAGGAAAATATATAGCAATAAATGCCCACATGAGAAGCAAGAAGAGGTCAAAATTGACACCCTATTATCAAAATTGAAAGAGCTAGAGGAGCAAGATCAAAAAAACTCAAAACCTAGCAGAAGACAAGAAATAACTAAGATCAGAGCAGAACTGAAGGAGATAGAGACACAAAAAACCCTTCAAAATATCAATAAATCCAGGAGCTGGTTTTTTGAAAAGATCAACAAAATAGGCAGACCACTAGCCAGATGAATAAAAAAGGAAAGGGAGAAGAATCAAATAGATGCAATAAAAAACAATAAAGGGGATTTCACCACTGATGCTACAGAGATACAAACTACCATCAGAGATTACTACAAACAGCTCTACTCACATAAACCAGTAAACCAGGAAGAAATGGATAAATTCCTAGATATTTGTACTCTACCAAAACTAAACCAAGAGGAAGCTGAAATCCTGAATAGACCAATAACAAGGGCTGAAGTAGAGGCAGCAATCAATAGCGTAACAACCTAAAAAAGTTCAGGTCCAGACAGGTTCACAGCCGAATTCTACCAGATGTACAAAGAGGAGCGGGTTCCATTCCTTCTGAAACTGTGTCAAACAATACAAAAGGAGGGAATCCTCCCTAACTCATTTTATGAGACCAACATCACCCTGATACCAAATCCAGGCAGAGACTCAACTGAAAAAGAAAACTTCAGGCCAATATCTATGATGAACATCGACGCAAAAATCTTCAATAAAATACCAGCAAACAGATTGCAACAGCACATCAAGAAGCTTATCCAACACGACCAAGTAGGCATCATCCCGGGGATGCAAGGCTGGTTCAACATACGCAAATCCATAAATGCAATCCATCACATGAACAGAACCAAAGACAAAAACCACATGATTATCTCAACAGATGCAGAGAAGGCCTTCGATAAAATTCAACAGCCCTTCATGCTAAAAACTTTCAATAAACTAGGTATTGATGGAACATATCATAAAATGATAAAAGCTATATATGACAAGCCTACAGCCAATATCATCCTGAACGGGCAAAAGTTGGAAGAATTCCCTTTGAAATCAGGCACTAGACAAGGATGTCCTCTTTCACCATGCCTATTCAACATAGTATTGGAAATTCTAGCCAGAGCAATCAGGCAAGAAAAAGAAATAAAGGGTATTTGATTAGGAAAGGAGGAAGTCAAACTGTCTCTATTTGTAGACGACATGATTGTATATCTAGAAGACCCCATTGTCTCAGCCCAAAATCTTCTCAAACTGATAAGCAACTTCAGCAAAGTCTCAGGATACAAAATCAATGTGCAAAAATCACAAGCATTCCTATATACCAATAACAGACAAACAGAGAGCCAAATCAAGAGTGAACTCCCATTCACAATAGCTACAAAGAGAATAAAATACCTAGGAATACAACTAACAAAGGAGGTAAAGGACTTCTTCAAGGAAAACTACAAACCGCTGCTCTATGAAATAAGAGAGGACACAAACAGATGGAGAAACATTCCATGCTCATAGTTAGGAAGAATCAATATTGTGAAAATGGCCATACTGCCCAAAGTAATCTATAGATTCAATGCTATCCCCATCAAGCTACCAATGACCTTCTTCACAGAACTGGAAAAAACCACTTTAAACTTCATATGGAATCACAGAAGACCCTGCATAGCCAAGACAATCCTAAGCAAAAAGAACAAAGCCAAAGGCATCACCCTGCAGACTTAAACTATACTAAGGGGCTACAGTAATCAAAACAGCATGGTACTGGTACCAGAACAGAGACATAGACCAATGGAACAGAACAGAGACCCCAGAAGAAATACCACACATCTACAACCATCTGATCTTTGACAAATCCAGCAAAAACAAACAATGGGGAAAGGACTCCATGTTTAATAAATGATGTTGGGAAAACTGGCTAGCAATGTGCAGAAAGCAGAAACTGGACCCCTACCTGTCACCTTACACTAAAATTAACTCCAGATGTATCAAAGATTTAAACATAAAACCTAAAACCATAAAAACACTAGAAGAAAATGTAGGCAAAACTATCCAAGACATAGGCATAGGCAAGCATTTCATGACTAAAACACCAAAAGCAATGGCAATAAAAGCCAGGATAGACAAATGGGACTAATTAAACTCCAGAGATTCTGTACAGCAAAAGAAATCATCATTAGAGTGAATCAGCAACCAACAGAATGGGAAAAGATTTTTGCAATCTACCCATCTGACAAAGGGCTAATATCCAGAATCTACAAAGAACTAAAACAGATATACGAGATAAAAACAAACAACCCCATTCAAAAGTGGGCAAAGGATATGAACAGACACTTTTCAAAAGAGGACATATATGAGGCCAACAAACATATGAAAAAATGCTCACCATCACTGGTCATTAGAGAAATGCAAATAGAAACCACATTGAGATACCATCTCACGTCAATTAGAATGGTGATCATTAAAAAATCAGGAAACAACAGATGCTGGAAAGGATGTGGAGAAACAGGGACACTCTTACACAGTTGGTAGGAGTGTAAATTAGTTCAATCATTGTGGAATACAGTGTGGCGATTTCTCAAGGATCTAAAAATAGAAATTCCATTTGACCCAGCAATCCCATTACTGGGTATATACCCAAAGAACTATAAATCGTTCTACTGTAAAGACACAAGCACACGTATGTTCATTACAGCCCTGTGTACAACAGCAAAGACCTGGAACCAACCCAAATGCCCATCAATGATAGACTGGCCAAAGAAAATGTGGTACATATACACCATAGGATACTATGCAGCCGTAAAAAACGATGAGTTCGTGTCCTTTGTAGGGACTTGGATGAATCTGGAAACCATCATTCTCAGCAAACTGACCCAAGAACAGAAAGCCAAGCACTATATGTTCTCACTCATAGGTGGGTGTTGAACAATGAGAACACGTGGACTCAGGGAGAGGAGCATCACACACAGTGGACAGTTGAGGGGGTAGGGAAGAGACAACAGAGGGTGGAGAGGGAGTGGAGGCTGGGCAGGGATAACATGGGGAGAAATGCCAGATATAGTATGCACCTAAAGTGAAATAAATTTAAAAATAAATAAATAAATGGGAAATAGCTATAAAAGAAAAAAAAAGATTATGTTTCCACCTATTTCACAGAACAGTGTTTGGTGCAGAGTAGGTATCCCAAAACCATTTGTTGAGTGAATGAAATGAAAAATAGAGGGCATGCACTAATAATGTGATTAAGAGAATCATTAATGATACACTGCAAAAAAAAAGTTCTGAATTAAAGGGCCTTTTGTATCTTTATATGTGCACATGAATTTTAAACATTTTGTAAGGTTCACAGGGTATAGTGATATTTATCCACCCAAGAAAATGGCTTTTAAAGAGTAGAATGTTTCCATGTAGTCCTACCGCATTTTTAAAAAGCTTTAGATTTTAACAGGCCAATCACTTGTTATTTCTATAATGTAGAGGCATTACTAAAGTTAAATGATGATAAAGAGCTTTTAAATAAATCCTTCTGTCTTAGGAAAAATACTGTCTCTTCACTAATCTCTGAGAAGATTTTTGGCTGCTACTGCCATGTACTTCTGCAAAAATTTTATTTGCATGTATGTGTATATATGTGTGTGTGTGTATATATATATGTATATACTTACATATGCATATATTATATATGTGTGTATACATGTCTGTATATATTACAGAGGATATATATATATATATCACAGAATATGGTCTCCTTTTTTCCAATATGACCTCTGTAATATACTAAATCATTTAAATGTTTATTTAGCCTCAGTAATTTCTCCCAGTAGCTTCATTACTTTTTCCGTTTTTTAAGACTTTATAGCTACATTTCCTAAGAGACACTTATTTCTGTGTTTCCTAGTTATAGCTTTATAGATTACTAGGAGTTCTGAGTCACTGTGTAACTATGTAAGATTGAGTCCCAGATTTATGATTCATTTTCTGGATATCACTTATCTCAAGCCACTGTCCATTTAATTTCATTGGCCACGATAATTTTGAAATAAATGCATATATGCCTACAGATGATACTTTAGAAACTATTATTGGCTTAGGTTTTATATTGAATTCCATTTTCATGTTCAAATTATGTTTTATACTACTTGCTTCCTTTAAACGTTTTTATTTAGAAAATAAAATTTTATGTTCCATTAAACTTACCATTAAAAAGATTCATGTCATTATAGTATGACTGAACACTGCTACTATTAAATCTTAGAGGTCTTAGTTTGCCTTTGCTTCTTTAACTAGCTATGCATGGTTGGAGAACATGAACTAGCCTGTCATGATTCCCCTTCTAAACAACAAAATTAGAAGTGTGCATTATGACAGTGTTCTGTGACTTCCTTCTCCTGACCCCAACTTCTAACCATCTTCCCATTCCTAGCACTTTTATTATATTTCCTGGAGCCCTCAATCCCTAGCCTTGCCATTTAACTCACTCCACCTTCTTGCCTTAATTAAAGCTTTCCTCTATCTGAGGACGCTGCTTCTCCAGCAGTCTCACCAAATGAAGAATGTGGCTGTCAACTTCCTTTGGTATCTCAGAATAAAGAAGCAGAGTCCAGATCATCTTCACCTTGTAGTGCTTCAAACCAATTCTCTGCACCACCAATCGTCATGCAAAATCCCTCCATCCTTGGAGGTTCAGGTTATCCAGACATACCATACTCCACCCTCCCTTGTACCCAGAGTATCTGCTGATTCCATAGACAATTTCTCCATATTCACTAAACACTTCTGCACATAACTGTAGTTCTTCTCTCCATGCAACTTCCTATCATCATTCAGGATGATATCCTGTCCATGCAATACCCAAGTTTCATAATTCTTGACCTTCTCATCTTCAGTTACTTCTCCATTTTATATCAACGACCATGGCACCACTCCTCCACCTCTGAAAACCTAAGCTCAGCCATCTTATTCTCTGACCATAACTTCCTACCATTTCCTACCATATCACTTACTTAGTGATTCCTCAATACATTTTCTTCATATTCATTGAGTTTTCTAACCACCTGATAACTCTACTTTCTCCCTCTCTGAACCTTCCTATATTCATTTCCTTTTCTATCCATCTAGGAATCCATAATTCATTAATTTTTTTTTTTTTTGCCAATATTCTCATAGCACTAGCCCATTGCCCTTCAAATTGCCATGGACCAGCAAAACCCCAATCCTAGACAAGTCCACACATCTACCCTGTCTATATTCTAAGTCTGGAAAACCTGGCCAAAGAATATCATGAAAACACATCAATTTGAGGGGCAGAGCCAAGATGGACAACTAGAAACAGTGGCATTCGGAGGCTCTCATCAAAAATAATAATTATAATAAACATGTGAATTCTTTACCAGCAATCAAAGTATCCAGCTTCTTTCATCAAAATTGACTAGAAGTCTGGTGTGACCCACAGAGAGAAGGAAGAGCAGTGTAGTGTGCCAGCCCACCTGAGAGCCACACGGGGAAGGGGAATTTCCTCCCCCCAGCCAAGGGAGGCAGCGAGCAAGTGCGCTACCCAGCTGGGGAAACTGTGCTTTTTCCACAGAACTGTGCAACCCACGGATCAGAAGATTCCAATCGTGAAAGCACCCCACTGGCCTTTGTGTCCTAACCCTGAGATTCTTATAGCCTCTCAGCTGGAATCTGCTTAAGCCTACTGAAATCCTAGGGGTGTTGGGCCAACCAGCACTGGCTGTGGATGTCTGCTGTATAAGCTGTTTCAGCTCCTTGCAGGAGGCACAGAAGCCAGCCCTGGGACTCACAACTGGGTAACACACTAAGATCCCTGGGCAAGGGAAAAGTGGCACCCATTTCTATAGCTCCAGGCTGTGCTTTTCTCCTGCTGGAACCAGCGAGGCCGGATTGTTTGGTGCCAAGACTTGTTCCCACAGCCCAACACACCGACTGGTAGGCTGTTTGGACAAAGTGCCTCTTCAGGCCTATGCCTGACCCATCCTTCCTTAGTGGGTAGGGCTTCCCTGCAGGATCCCCACTAAGTCCAGCCAGAGGCTCAGGGACAGAATTCAAATCTCGCTGGGCCTGATCCCCTAGGGGGAGCGGTGGCTGCAAACCAGCAGACTTAGCTTCTCCTCCTGGTAGTTCTTACAAATCCAGACAGTCCGGACGAGTGGGTTTCTCCTCAGTGAAATACATCCTCTCCACCAAGGGACAAAATGCTTCATTAAATGGGTCCTACTCCCCATGCCACCCAACTGGGTGAGATCCTCCAACACAGGCTGTCAGACACCCTATACAGGAGCGATCCTACTGACATCAGGTTTGTGCCTCTTGAGGTCAGAGATCCCAGAGGGAGGAGGCACCCATCTTTGCTGCTTTCCAGCCTCCTTGAGTGACATCTCCAGGCACAGGAGTGAATCAGATCAATAGGACCTGAAGTAAACCCCTAGTAAACTGAAGCAGTCCTACAGAAGAGGGACCTGACTATGGAAAGCAAAACAAGCAGAAACCGATAACAACAACATCAACAACAACAATAAAAAGGCCTCCACAAAAAACCCATCCAAGGGTCGGCAGCCTCAAGGACTGAAACTAGGCAAATTCAAGAAGATGAGAGAGAATCAATAAAAAAATGTTGACGACCCCAAAGGTCAGGGTGTCTCTTCTCCTCCAAATGACTGCAACATTTCTCCACCAAGGGCACAGAACTGGATGAAGGAGCAGATGAATGAACTGACAGAGGTACGTTTCAGAAGATGGGTAACAAAAAACTACAATGAGCTAAAGGAGCATGTTCTAACCCAATGCAAAGAAGCTAAGAACATTGATAAAAGGTTAGAGGAATTGCTAACTAGAATAGCCAGTTTAGAGAGGAACCTAAGTGACTTGATGGAGCTGAAAAACATAGCACAAGAACTTTGTGAAGCATACAAATGCATCAACAATCAAATTGATCAAGCAGAAAAAAGGGTATCAGAGTTTGAAGACCAACTTACTAAAATAAGACATGCTGACAAAAATAGAGAAAAAAATGAAAAGGAAAGAACAAGGCCTCCAAGAAATATGGAACCTCACAAAAAGACCAAACCTACAATTGATTGGAATATGAGAAGGAGATGGGGAGAATGGAAACAAGCTAGAAAACACACTTCAGGATATTATCCAGAAGAACATCCTACAGATAAACTACAAAGAGAAGCCCATCAGACTAATAGAGGACCTCTCAGCAGAAACTCTACAAGCCAGAAGAGATTGGGGGCCAATTTTCAACATTCTTAATGAAAAGAATTTTCAACCCAGAATCTCACAGCCAGCCAAACTAAGCTTCATAAGCAAAGAAAAAATAAAATCCTTTCCAGACAAGCAAATGCTGAGAGATTTCATTACCACCAGGCATGCACTGCAAGAGCTCCTGAAAGAAGCACTAAATGTGAAAGGAAAAACCGGTAGCAGCCACTGCAAAAACACCAACATATAAAGACCAATGACACTATGAAGAAACTGCATCAACTGGTGTGCAAAATAACCAAATAGCTGCATGATGACAGGATCAAATTCACACATAACAACACTAACTTTAAATGTAAATGGGCTAAATGTCAAATTGAAAGACACAGATTGATAAATTGGATAAGGAATCAAGACCCCTAAGTGTGCTGTGTTCAGGAGACCCATCTTATGTGCAAAGACACACACAGGCTCAAAATAAAGGGATAAAAGAAAACTTACCAAGCAAATGGAAAAAAATAAAAAGCATGGGTTGCAATTTTAGTCTCGACCAAACAGACTTTAAACCAAAAAAGTCAAAGAAGGGCATTACATAATGGTAAAGAGAACAATTCAACAAAAAGAGCTAACTATTCTAAATATATATGCACCCAATACAGGAGCACCCAGATTCATAAAATGAGTTCTTAGAGACCTACAAAGAGACTTAGACTACCATACAATAATAATGGGAGACTTTAACACCCCACTGTCAGTATTAGACATATCAATGAGACAGAAAATTAACAAGGATATTCAGGACTTTAACTCAGCTCTGGATCAAGTAGACCAAGTAGACACCTACAGAACTCTCTACCCCCAAATCAACAGAATATACATTCTTCTGAGTGCCACATGGCACTTATTCTAAAATCAACCACATAATTGGAAGTAAAACACTCTTCAACAAATGCAAAAGAACTGAAATCAACAGTCTCTCAGACTATAGTGCAATCAAATTAGAACTCAAGATTAAGAAACTCATTCAAAACCTCATAATTTCATGGAAATTGAACAACCTACTCCTGAATGACTCCTGAATAAATAATAAAACTAAAACAGAAATCAAGAAGTTATTAGAAACCAATGAGAACAAAGAGACAACATACCACAATCTCTGGGACACAGCTAAAGCTGTGTTAACAGGAAAATTTATAGTACTAAGTGCCCACATCAGGAAGCTAGAAAGATCTCAAATTGACACCCTAACATCATAATTAAAAGCACTAGAGAGGCAAGAACAAAGTAATCCAAAAGCTAGCAGAAGATAAGAAACAACTAAAATCAGAGAAGAATAAGGGATAGAGACATGAAAAACCCTCCAAAAAATTGAAGGAATCCAGGAGCTGGCTTTTTGAAAAAATTAACAAAATAGATAGACTTCTAGCTATACTAATGAAGAAGAGAGAGAAGATTTAAATAGACATTAAAAATGATAAAGGGGGTATCACCACTGAGCCCACAGAAATACAAACTACCATCAGAGAATACTGTAAACACATCTACACAAATAAACTAGAAAATCTAGAAGAAATGGATACATACACCCTACCAAGACTAAACTAGGAAGAAGTTGAATTCCTCTATAGATCAATAGCAAGATACAAAACTGAGGCAATCACAGCCTACCAAAAAAAGAAAAAAAAAAAAAGCCCAGGACCAGATGGATTCACAGCTAAATTCTATCAGAAATACAACGAGGAGCTGGTACCATTCCTTCTGAAACTATTCCAAACAGTTGAAAAGAAGGGACTCTTCCCTAACTCATTTTATGAAGCCAGCATCATCCTGATACCAAAAGTGGGAAGAGACACACACATACACAAAAGGAAACTTCAGGCCAGTATCTCTAATAAACATTGGTGAGAAAATCCTCAACAAAATACTGGCAAACCAAATGCAGAAGAACATCAAAAACACTTATCCACCACAATCAAGTTGGCTTCATCCCTGGGATGCAAGGCTGGTTCAACACATGCAAATCAAAAAATGTAATTAATCACATAAACATAATCAATGACAAAAACCACATGATTATCTCAATAGAAACAGAAAGGCATTTGATAAAATTCAACATTCCTTCATGTTAAAAATTCAATAAACTAGGTACTGATGGAAAGTATCTCAAAATAATAAGAGCTATTTATGACAAACCCACAGCAAATATCACATGGAATGGGCAAAACCTGGAAGCATTCACTTTGAAAATCAGTACAAGACAAGACTACCCTCTCTCACCACTCCTATTCAACATAGTACTGAAAGTTCTGGCCAGGGCAATCAGGCAAGACAAAGAAATAATACATATTCAAACAGGAAGAGAGGAAGTCAAGCTGTCTATTTGCAGGCAACATGATATATTTTGAAAACTTCACCGTCTTAGTCCACAACCTTCTTGAAATGATAAGCAATCTCAACAAAGTCTCTCTTGAAATGATAAGCAATCTCAACAAAGTCTCAGGATACAAAATTAATGTGCAAAAATCACAAGCATTCCTTTATATCAACAATGGGTAAGCAGACCACCAAATCATGAATGAACTCTCATTCACAATTGCTACAGAGAGAATAAAATACCTAGGAGTACAGCTAACAAGGGATGTGAAGGACCTCTTCAAGGAGAACTATAAACCACTGCTCAAAGAAATAAGAGAGGACATAAACAAATGGTAAAGTATTCCATCCTCATGGATAGGAAAAAATCAATATCATGAAAATGGCCATACTGCCCAAAGTAATTTATAGATTCAATGCTATTCCCATCAAACTACCATGAACATTCTTCACAGAATTAGAAAAAATATATTTTAAATTTCATATGGAATCAAAGAAGACCCCTTATAGTCAAGACAGTCCTAAGCAAAAAGAACAAAGCTAGAGGCATCATGCTACCTTACTTCAAACTATACTACAAGGCTACAGTAACCAAACAGCATGGTACTGGTACCAAAACAGATACATAGACCAATGAGGCAGAACAGAGACCTCAGAAATAACATCACACATCTACAACCATCTGATCTTCAACAAACTTGATAAAAACAATCAATAGGGAAAGGATACACTATTCAGTAATTGGTGCTAGGAAAACTGGCTGGCCATATTCAGAAAACTGAAACTGGACCCCATCCTTATACCTTATGCAAAAATTAACTCAAGATGGATTAAACACTTAAATGTAAAATCCAAAACCATAAAACTCTAGAAGAAAATCTAGGGAATATCATCCAGGACATAGACATGGACAAAGACTTCATGACAAAAATGCCAAAAGCAATTGCAACAAAAGTCAAAACTGACAAATGGGATACAATTAAACTAAAGAGCTTCTGCAGAGCAAAAGAAACTATCATCAGAGTGAACAGGCAACTTACAGAATGGGAGAAAATTTTTGCAATCTGCCTATCTGCCAAAAGTCAAATTTCCAGAATTTACAAAGAACTTAAATATATTTACAAGAAAAAAAAAACAACCCCATCAAAAACTGGGCAAAGGATATGAACAGACACTTCAAAAAAGAAAACATTTATGTGGCCAACAAACATATGAAAAAAAGCTCAACATCACTGATCATCAGAGAAATCCAAATCTAAACCACAATGAGATACCATCTCATGCCACTCAGAATGGCGATTATTTAAAAAGTCAGGAAAAATACATGTTGGAAAGGCTGTGGAGAAATAGGAACGTTGTTATACTCCTGGTGGGAATGTAAGTTGGTTCAACCATTGTGAAAGACACTATAGCAATTCCTCAAGGATCTAGAACCAGAAATATTATTTGATTCAGCAATCCCATTACTGGGTATATACCCGAAGGAATATAAATTATTCTACTATAAAGATCACAGGCACACACATATTTACTGCAGCACTATTTACAATAGCAAAGACATGGAAACAACCCAAATGTCCATCAATGATAGACTGGATAAGGAAAATGTGGTACATATACACCATGGAATACTCTACAGCCATAAAAAGGAATGAGATCATGTTCTTTGCAGGGACATGAATGAAGCTGGAATCCATCATCCTCAGCAAACTAACCCAGGATCAAAAAACTAAACACTACGTGTTCTCACTCATAAGTGGAAGCTGACCATTGAGAACACATGGACACAGGGAGGGAAACAACACACACCAGGGCCTGTTGGGGATTGGAGTGGGGGGGAAGGAACTTAGAGGTGAGTCAAGAAGTGCAGCACACCACCATGGCACATGTACACCTATGTAACAAGAAGTGCAGCACACCACCATGGCACATGTACACCTATGTAACAAGAAGTGCAGCACACCACCATGGCACATGTACACCTATGTAACAAGAAGTGCAGCACACCACCAT
>PVKV010032741.1:0-19494 GCA_004027835.1 Alouatta palliata
TCGATTTGGCTATTGAAACTTGTGTATGCTTTGTGAAGTTCTCATGTTGTGTTTTTCAGCTCCATCAAGTCGTTTATGTTCTTCTCTAAGCTGGTTATTCTAGAGTTTTGTCTAACCTTTTTCCAAGGTTTTTAGTTTCTTTGCCTTGGGTTAGGAAATGTTCCTTTAGCAAGGAAATTTGTCTTTACCCATCTTTTGAAGCCTACTTCTCTCATTCTCCATCCACTTTTGTTCCCTTGCTGGTGAGGAGTTGTGATCCCTTGGAGAAGGAGAGGCATTCTGGTGTTTGGTGATTTCAGCATTTTTGCGCTGGTTTCTTCCCATATTAGCGGATTTATCTACCTTTGGTCTTTGAAGTTGCTGACTTTCGGGTGGGGTCTCTGAGTGGACATCCTTCTTTTGATGTTGAAGCTATTTCTTTCTGTTTTTTTAGTTTTCCTTCTAACAGTCAGACCCCTCTGCTGCAGGACTGCTGGAGGTTCACTCCAGATCTTGTTTGCCTGGGAATTACCAATGAGGGCTGCAGAACAGCAAGGATTTCTGCCTGTTCCTTCCTCTAGTAGTTACGTCTCAGAAGGGTACCTGTCAGTTGTGAGCCAGAGCTCTCCTGTCTGAGGTGTCTCTTTGGCTATATGGGGGTCAGGAAGCCACCTGAGGAAGCAGTCTTCCCCTTGAGGAAGCAGTCTGTCCCACTCACATGCTATGCTGGGAGCTCTGTTTCTCCCTTCAGAGCTGCTGATCAGGGATGTTTAAGTCTGCTGCCTCAGAACTCATAACTGCCCCTTTTCCCAGGTGCTCTGTCCCGGGAAGATGGGGCTTTATTTATAAGTCTCTGCTGGGCTGCTGTCTTTTTTCAGAGATGCCCTGCCCAACAGAAAGGGAATCTAGTCACAGTCTGCCTGCAGAGGCATTGCTGAGCTGCCATGGACTCCACCCAGCTGCTGTGTAAACTTCCTTGCAATTTTATTTACACAGGCAAGGTTAGTATTGCCTCAGTAACAGTGGATACCCCTCCCCCCACCGAGCTCCACCATCACAGGTCAAACTCAAACTGGTGTGCTGGCTGCAAATATCTCAAGCCAATGGGCTTCAGTTTGCTGGTCTTTGTGGGAGTGGGACCTGCCAAACCAGATCAGTTGACTCCCTGCCTTCAGCCCCTTTTTTTTCAGGGGAATTGGTGGTTCTGTCTCACAGGCATTCCAGGCGCCAGCTAAAACAGCTGCCCAGTATTGCGCTGGAAACCCACTGCACTAGCGTTGTTGGCACCGGTGGGAATCTCTTGTATTAAGAAAAGACATTATGAAAACATTATTTAAAACTTATTGCTTTTTCTTTGTCCTGAATATTTCAACATTAGAGAACTTTGATGATTCTGAATAATGAAAGGTAAGGAAGTAGCATTCTCTCTCCTCCTCTTATTTTTGTGAATTGTATTATTATTTTTCTTTTAACAATGCTTGAACTTTTTTATTTTAATCTAATGTTGTAATTTCTCCTGTTGCTTAATCTTAGAATACTACATCTTCACCAACTTTTTCCATGGCTTCTTCATCCCCCACTCATTGATTCTTGTCAAGCAATATGGAGAAGGATGTTTGTTGTGTATAAAGGACTTATACTTGCTGTCAACACAAAGATCCATGTTGTGCTTTAGGTTCAGAAATTGTGAGAAGCATTTTATCTAATTTAACTTTGTCATAAGCAGCTGCATCAGGGAGATAACACAAATTCAACTGCAATACTAGAAATTACCATGAGTTTTTATATTTTTTGCAAAATGAAGAACTCAGTGTAAGGCAAGAAAAGAAGAAAAGCACAAGCTCAGAGAGTTGACTGAGTTTAATTACACCTAAGATGATTAACAACAGGTACAATTTATGAATTTTCTCTTTTCTACACTAGCCTTGTTTTATGGCTTCATGCAATTATCTAAATTTTGTTTTACAAACTTTGGCATTTATTCCAATATAGTTTAGATTTCAGATGGTCAAAGAAGCTTGTCTTACAACACAATTTAACTACAAGGGAGTACTCATCTATTTAAAGAATAAGCTTTAAAACTCATGAGATAAATCATTTCATATGGTAGAGAACTGAACAGTCAAAAATAGGAATGGAACTTTTGCCTTAATATCATTAGTCAGGGCATAGGCTATTATTTACTTTCTGTTTCTTAAACTATGTTATTTCATCCAGTGTTCTCATCAACACAAAGAAAATTTATAATGCAGCCCATGAATAAAGTATTTTTGGGAACAAATTATTTGCTTCATAATTTATCTGTAATGATAAATAGCTCCCTTTTCATTGTTAATATTTTTTAATTTCAACTTTTATTTTAGATTTATATATCTCCTTCTTTTTAAGAGGAAATCTATATTGCATCCACAGTGCTGTATTTCCTAAGTCTTTACATAGTTGAGAGTAAATGTCTATTGAACATATCCATCTTAGCAAGGTATAAAACTCTTCACATTTTCTGAAATAGGTGCCTAGTGAAACTATATAGAAATCATATTTTAAAAGGCAGAGTGTGCTTTAATAAGTACTTAAAATCATAATTTTTCTTCTTCATTTTAGTTTTGGAATGTTTTTAAAATATGACATCTATATAGTTTCCACTAGTATACCCACTTCAGCCTACATGATTTTATAACCTTACAAATCTGCACCTAGTAAATTTTAAACTTCAGAAAATTACTGGAAATACAATAAATGAAAAACAAATTATACTTAATCCCTGATAAAATTTTACTAACATAAAAAATAATGATGTTGATTTTACATGTCAACTTGGCTAGGCCACAGTACCCAGATATTTGGTCAAACACTAGTATAGAGATAGAGACTAAGGTTCCTGAGGAAAAGAGAATTCTGCCTCCTGACTGCATTTGGATTAAAGATGCAACACCACCTCTTCTGTGGGGTGTGTGTGTGTGTGTGTGTGTGTGTGTGAGAGAGAGAGAGAGAGAGAGAGACAAAGAGAGAGAGAGAGATCTCCTATTGGTTCTGTTTCTCTGGAGAACCCTGACTAATAAAAGGGTAACACAAATCTGTGGATCAAAAAAGAATTTCTTGTTTTAAAATAAAGCAAAACCAACCAATCTAAATTAAAGCATATCCTGGGTGAGATATTGAAACCTGAGGAAAAAGATACTATGCATTTTTTCTTTTTTTGTTTACTAATTTTCTCCTAGAGCTCTGTTATTAAAATCTTGATAAATGTGGCATTTTTGTTTGTTTTGTTGTTTGATGTACCCTTTCTAGACCAATGCAGGGCTCATGTGAGTAAGAGCTCAAAATATATATGGTGGATGAATAAATAATAACTGCTTACACAAGGTTGTTATGAGATTATGTGTATGAGAAATAGATGAAGAAAATTAGCATTTATTTTGCCTCCACCATGAACTCTATAGTTTATTTTTATGGTACCATATTCAATCCACACGATAATCATAGAAGTAAGCATTTAATAGCTCTGTTTTACAGCCAAGTCAACTGAAATGCATATAATTTAAGTTGTATGATATGTCAAATTGCTAGAAAACCCAGATCTGACTTCATAGCCATGCTCCTTCTACTATACAAATCTCTCTGAAACTGTAAAATGTATGGTTTATACTATTATCGTTGTTTTTGTTATGGTTATTTCTCTTCCATGTTTGGTAAAATTTTATATTCTTAAATTTTGCCATTTCTCCTGACTGCTGTGATTCAGATGCAAGCTTTTGCTAAAGATAAAATCAGGTGATGCTAATCAGTAAAGGGCATTAACATGAAGTTTATAATTTTATGAGCCCAAATTAAGCAAAAGAACTGACTGGTAGAGCTCCTTTAATGTTAATTGTATAGCTGATCTAATTTTCCAAGATAGATACACTCTCTTGAGTATATATATGTCTGCTTTATAAGTGAATAAAAATTTGGAGTGAACCTGGAAGCTTTTCAAAGAGACCTGTTGTATATCTTTTGTGAGGGGTAAGATTACTTTTTAAAAGTAACTAGTCATCCATTAATAAGCTTTATAAATTCATATTTATATAATTAGATTGAAATCATAAATTTACTTAATAAATGTTATTTCCTTTTACCAGGTCTCTTTCCCTTTACCAAGACCTTTTGTCAATACTCAAGCAAACACTCTCCACTGATTCCCAAACTTGCCCTTATGGTTTCCCTTCTATATTGCTTTGTTCAAACTGCTCTGCATGTACTTTGTTTTTCCTGCTCAGTGTTCACATACTCTTGTATATTACCCTTCAAAGACTACTTAAGATGTTCTTTCATGGAATCTCTCACAGTCACTCCAGTCAAATATAATTTTGGATTTTTCCTAAACAACCTTATTATATTATCTGGCCCATGTTGCATCTTATTACATCTTACCTTGCGTTTCTCTTATTTTAATGCAGGCATTTTTTGAAAGCAAATAAAACATATTTTACCTTCCTGAGTCCACCGTAGTATTCTCATTATGCTTTCAAAATAGTAGTATTCAAAAAATGTCCAATAAATGCGGATTGAATGCTCAAATTGGCATTATTAGAGTTGTGATGTATACTTTAAAACAAATTTAAACACTGTTGAAAATTTAAGCTCTAACTTAAATGCTGTTTCCAAAAGCTTACTTTACTATTGCTATTCTAATATTCTATCAGCAAGTTAATCTGAACACCATAGTATAAAATGAGATCCTTTTAGGTAAGGTATTATGTAACAGAATGGAAGCCTTTACCAAATATGTATTTAAACATATTTGGTGAAAAGTATCTACTTCAATACAGAGTATATTTCATCAAAATTGCTAAATCTTAATAATTAATGGATACTCATTTAACAGCCAATCAGGAGTAGTTGTGTTAAATTCTAACCTAAATTCAATAACTTTTTCAGACACTCAACTTTAAAAGGTTACTGGTAAATTTTTAATTACTTTTGCTCCTGTGTCTGGTTTTTCTTTTCCAAGAAAAGAAAGTCTCCAAGGGAGACTTACACTTAGATATTGCTTCAAATTTTGCATTGATTTTATTTAAAAATTTAATTAAATTTTAATATTAGAATAATTTGTGAATACAATTTACTTATTTCTATTGAGAGTTGCTTTAGTGACTTGAAGATAAATTTGAAAATGAACATTCAAAATGTCTATAAAGGATAAAAATTGTCATGGAAACTGGGAAATTCTGTTATAGTCAAGTGCTGGACCTGGAATTTTGGATTTTTACTTGGCTGAAAACTAGATTACCTCCAGTATCTTAAGATTGCTTAATTTCTTCCAGTGAAAAAAAAAGTAAAATATGTAAGGACCTGATTATCACTTCTGGCTCAAAAATAAATACTTAGACATATCTAATTTTTATAACACTTTCCCAGAATACATACTTTAGCATAAATTGGAATTTGAATATTTTAGCATTTCAAAATTTATTTTTAAATGTATCAGACTATTTTTGTGTATTCATAAACATTTATTTTTAGGCATTAGCTAACGACCTTCTATATACTCCTAATTGGTTTGACCACCACAATGAAAGAGTCTTTCAAGTCATTATTTCTATTTGAATGTAAAAAAATGATCTTCCATAATATATTTCAAAATATTATATTATACATTATACCATACATAAGAAAAACATACAATATTATCTTTCAATTTCAAAACTTTTATCAAAATTGTAGACAATATACTTATTTCAATATGTTTCTATAAGGCTCTTTTATTAACAAAGTTCTTTTAATTAGAGCACTCATGTCATTCTCAGCACAATCTTCGAAGGGTATAGGCTGGGTCTTATCTTCATTTTACGGATGAGTATACTGATGGTTTTAAAGGTAAAAGTGAATTGTCCAAAATCATACCACAAAAACAAAAATTGAGTATCAGAGCTAAAATGAATTTGTAGATCAGTGTTTTTTATATTGCCTAAAAATAGAAGGTTCATGGAATAGTCATTGCAGGTAGAATTTTGATTAGTGAAATTAAAGAGATTTTCATGAAATATTTCAATAATCTTTTATATATTTTATGAGTGCTTATAATGTTCAATGTACTGTTTAGAATACTCTAGGGAATGCAGACAAATCTTATTTTCATACACTTATTCATCAGTTTGATTACTTATACAATAAATATTTAGTGAACATGTACTGAATAACAGTCACTATGAAAAATATAGAAATGACTGCTAGTTTTGAGGAATCTGGGAAGTTTGAACTAGTGGGATTTCTCCCAGTGCAGTCCACCTGCTCTGCTAAGGGGCAGCCAAAGTGCTTTGTTAAGCAGATCCTGGATCCCGTGCCTCCTGACTGGTGGAGGCCCTCAAGATACCTTATAAAAGAGTGTTCCCACTGGCATCAGACATAGGACAGATCCCAGAGAATGAAGCAAGCAGCCATCTTTGCTGTTTTGCAGCCTCCACTGGTAACACCACCAGGTGCAGGAGGAACCCAGGTGAATAGGGTGTGGAATAGACCATAGCAAATTGCAGCAACCCTATGGAGAAGGAGACTGACTATTAAAAGAAAAACAAACAAACAGAAAGCAAAAACAAAAGCATCAACAAAAAAGTCCTGACCAAAACCCCATCCAAAGGACAGCAGCCTCAAAGATTGAAGCTAGATAAACTCAGGAAGATGAGAAAGAATCAATGAAAAATATCCTGGAAACTCAAAAGGCCAAAGTTTATCTTCTCCTTCAAATAATTGCAACACCTCTCTAGCAAGGGCACAAAACTGGGCAGAGGCTGAGATAGGTGAATTAACAGAAGTAGGCTTCAGAACGTGTGTGAAAACGAACTTCACTGAACTAAAGGAGCATGTTCTAGCCCAATGCAAAGGAGCTAAGAACCATGATACAGCATTACAGGAGCTCTTAACCAGAATAACCAGTTTAGAGAGGAGCATAACTGACCTGATAGAGCTGAAAAACAACACAAGAACTTTATAATGCAACCACAAGTATCAGTAGATAAATACACCAAATCGAGGAAAGAATTTCAGATCTTGAAGACTACCTTTCTGAAATAAGACAGGCAATCAAGATTAGAGAAAAATAATCAAAAGGGATGAAAAGACCTCTGATAAAAATGGGATTATATAAAAAGACCAAACCTATGACTGATTGGGGTATCTGAAAGAGATGGGAGGAACAGAACCAAGCTGGAAAACAGACTTCAGGGTATTATCCAGAACAACTTCCCCAACCTAGCAAGACAGACCAACATTCAAATTCAGGAAATCCAGAGAACCCCAGTAAGCTACTCCATGAGAAGATCAACCCCAAGACACATAATCCTCAGGCTCTCCAAGGTTGAAATGAAGGAAAAATGTTAACAGCATCCAGAGAGAAAGGCCAGGTCACCTACAAAGGGAAGCCTGTCAGACTAACAGCAGATCTCCCAGAAGAAACTCTACAAACTAGAAGAGATTGGAGGCCAATATTCAACATTCTTAAAGAATTTCCAACCCAGAATTTTATACCTGCCAAACTAAGCTTCACAAATAAAGAGAAATAAAATCTTTTTCAGACAAGCAAATGCTGAGGTAGTTTGTCACCACCAGGCCTGCCTTGCAAGAACTCCTGAGAAAAGCACTAAAATTGAAGAGAAAAAACTGTTACCAGCCACTACAAAAACACACTGAAGTGCAAAGGCCAACACTATGAAGCAACCACATCAACAAGTCTGCAAAAGAACCACCTAGCATCGTGATGACAGGATCATAGTCACACATAACAGTATTAACCTTAAATGTAAATGAGCTAAATGACCCAATCAAAACACAGAACAGCAAGCTGGATAAAGAGTTGAGACTCAGCAGAACTTCCTTTGGCTGGATAGAAAAGACCAAGTAGTCTCAGAACTCATGGATATTTGGAAATGTGCTATATTGACGGGAACTCATTTACTGTCAGTTCAGTGTACCTATAAAAGTGATTCACCTGTTTCCTCTCACTGACTCTTGGTGCAATAGGAAATAGTATTAAAGTTTGCTCCAATATTACAAATATTTTATCCCGTATAGGCAGATGTCTCTGCAGAAAAATTCAACTCATCAAGAACTAAAGAACATGCTGTAAACACGGATGAAATTGAAAACTTAGGCCTTCCCAGACCAATACAGTAAGAAACTGTTTTTGTTTTAATATGACACCACTGATTCACTGATCTTGACGTCAGTCTAGTTTCATAACTCTTAGCTGATATATCAACATAATGTGAAATTTCTAATAACACCCCAATACTGTAGCTCTTGTTATTTTTTCACTAGATTAACATATTTTCTGCAAGATAATTCATTAGTTGTCTTGCATGTCAACCAATGAACTAGGAGTGGTGGATGACATAAGGATGAGTAATATGCAATCTAATGACAGACTACAGGAAGAAAGAAAATCTTGAACGGACACCTAAAATAGAATCCAGTTCATGCTATCATAGGACTGTGGATACATTTATTTCATTTATATAATGTAACTAACTCTATTTCCAGAGTCAGAGAAGTCTTGAGGAGGAAGTGATTTTGGCCAGGGTCTTAAAGAGCAGGAGTTTGCTAGGTGAAGAAGAAAAGCTTCAGCCCACACAAAAAGACAGCAGATCATGAACGGAAGAATATTTTTCAGAACGCTCATGTTCACCTGGCACAACACAAAGGATACATAACAGGGCAAATGGTGAGACAGGAAATGGGAAAAGCAGACTTAGAGTTGATAATGGAGCACATAGTTTACTTTGGCAAGAAAAAGTCAGATTCTATTCAATACTCATATGAGCAATATTTTTAATAATTATGCAAAATAAATTGGAGAATGTAAATACAGAGACGAATCACCTGACAGAAGATTCAAACAATGCTCAGTTGTCTCCAGGCATTTTTGATTATGAACTTTAATTAGTAAAAATCGAGCATGCATTCTCTCTTACATGCATATTTTATAACATGTTTTAATATACTCATAAAGTATATGTCATAAAGGTCATATAGAAATTTTAAAAACAAAAAGTAAAAGGTGAAAGAATTGTTCATTTCTATGTATAAGTAAACAAACATTCTAAAATGTTCTTCCTTCATTCCATGGACCACCCTCAAATATGTGTGTGCCTCTTCTTGGAAATCACTGCACTAGATTATAGTTTATGAGAACAAGGCAGCAGGAAAAGAGAAAAGAGAAAGGTGATAAAAATGAACTGAAAGCCGGTCGCGGTGGTTCACGCCTGTAATCCCAGCACTTTGGGAGGCCGAGGCAGGTGGATCATGAGGTCAAGAGATCGAAACCATCCTGGTCAACATGGTGAAACCCCGTCTCTACTAAAAATACAAAAATTAGCTGGGCATGGTGGCACGTGCCTGTAGTCCCAGCTACTCGGGAGGCTGAGGCAGGAGAATTGCTTAAACCCAGAAGGCAGAGGTTGCGGTGAGCCGAGATCGCGCCCTTGCACTCCAGCCTGGGTAACAAGAGCGAAACTCCGTCTCAAAAAAAAAAAAAAAAAAAAAATGACCCGAAAAGCAGTCTTCAAGAAAGGTGGTAACTGGACATAGGGATAAAAGAACAACAACAAAAAAAAAGCTGATCTGTTTGTTTGGGTTTCAAGTCTGATAATGTTCTTGTCAACTAATCTGGGGCTGACAGACTGAAGAGCTAGTATATGGGAGTTGGAAAAGGATATATGGAGAAATTAGGTAAATTCATTTATTTCTGAACTTTCTATTATAAATGTCTTAAAGATCTAGAGCTCAGGAGAATGAACTTGAAGTATACATTTGGGAATCACAGGCATTAGTTAGTAATTGAGACTCTGGACAGGATGAGATTGTCCATGGAGGGCATAGAGAAAGTAATGAGTAGTTGTAAGATTGTGGGGAGTGTTGCTATGCTTTAAATGTTTTTGTCCTTTCACAAATCATGTTGAAATTTAATCCCCAATGCAACAGTATTTAGAGGTAGGGCTTTTAGGAGATGAAAAGGTCATGAGAACTCCACCCTCATGAATGAAATTACAGCACTTACAGGAGGGCTGGAGGAAATCTATCCCTCTTTTGCCATTCTGCCATGTAAGGAAACAGCAAGTAGGTTCAGTCTTTGGAGGAGGAAAGTAAGCCTTCAATAAACACTGAATCTGCTGCTACCTTGATCTTGGACTTACAAGCCTCTAGAACTGTAAGCAATAAATTTGTTGTTTATAAATTATCTCATCAAAGATACTTTGTTATAGCAGCCAGAACAAACCAAGACAGGGGTTGTTCTTGGCTTTCAGAAGTCAAAGAAAGTTTGAATACTCTCTCCATAAAAATGTTCAACAAATATTTTGTAATTAATTATTGGTATTCCCAGCAAACCATGCAAATAATAGAAAAGAAGATGCTGTTTAGGATAAGGAATAATGGATCCCATCATTATGCATTATAAAACATGTTATATGATGGAATATATTTTAAGAAATTAATTTTATCTATAAACTTATGGGCTTAAAATTACAATTGCATAAATTTGGGCCTTCCAATATTAAGCAAAATTAAAGTGAGCATAGCAAATAGATCCTTTCACACTCTGGTTCCAACTAAAACATAAATTGTGCAAAAGCACAGAGCTTGAATTATTTCTTAGTGAGGAGATTAACTCAAGCAGTGAAATGTGCCCTTGGCCAACTTAGGAAAGGAAGGACACACATGTTTTCTTATTATTAAATCCCTTCTCCCAGATGACTGGCCTAAGGTAACAAAGAATTAATAGTGGAAATGGGAAGTAAGTATAATGTGCTGTCTTTCTTATGAAGATAATGTTCCTGACCCACTATTGGTCTAGCATGCGCTTTTGAATTATTTCCCATGGGTAGTGAGAGATTTGTGTTGATCTAGATACAGTGTCTGTATTTAGGTGCACTTCATCTATAAAAACTACCAATATGCATCTCTTCTTTTCAATTTGGAAATTCTCTGAGGCAACTTTGCAAAACTCATTCAATGAAAAAAAAAAACATAGAAACATGTTACCAGAATCCACTCTATACTTACAGCAACTTAACCTGCAAAAGAAATAAAATGAAATGAATTCTCACTGAAACTTCAGTCCCTTATGAAATTGAATCAACACAAGGGTTAGCCCTTTGGTTTCATCTAACTTGACTGTAATTAATACTCAGAAGTTGTATTTCAAAATCTTACAGGAAACCAGGAGGAAAAAATACCTTTCTCCTTTTGTTTGCTTGGGGCATTGGCTATGATATATTGTGAAATTTTGTATTACAGAAAATCTTCACATCTATTTTTTTTTAATTGTACTTTAGGTTCTGGGGTACATGTGCAGAACATGCAGGATTGTTGCATAGGTATATACATGGCAAGGTGGTCTGCTGCCTCCATTCCTACATCATCTATACCTGGCATTTCTCCCCGTGTTATCCCTCCCCATCCTCCCCCTCCCCACTGTCCCTCCCAAACCCCCCCAACAGACCCCAGTGTGTGATGCTCCCCTCCCTTTGTCCACATGTTCTTATTGTTCAACACCCACTTATGAGTGAGAAAATACGATGTTTGATTTTCTGTTCTTGTGTCAGTTTACTGAGAATGATGGTTTCCAGATTCATCCATAACCCTACAAAGGACATGAACTCATCATTTTTTATGGCTGCATAGTATTCCATGGTGTATATGTGCCACATTTTTCTTGACCAGTCTGTCATTGATGGGTATTTGGGTTGGTTGCAGGTCTTTGCTATTGTAAACAGTGCCACAGTGAACATACATGTGCATGTGTCTTTACAATAGAACGATTTATAGTCCTTTGGGTATATACCCAGTATGGGATTGCTGGGTTAAATGGAATTTCTATTTCTAGATCCTTGAGGAATCACCACACTGTCTTCAATAACGGTTAAACTAATTTGCACTCCAACCAACAGTGTAAAAGTGTTCCTATTTCTCCACATCCTCTCCAGTATCTGTTGTCCACAGATTTTTTAATGATTGCCATTCTAACCAGCATGAGATGATATATCAATGTGGTTTTGGTTGGCATTTCTCTAATGACCAGTGATGATGAACAGTTTTTAAAATATTTGTTGGCTTAATATATATCTTCTTTTGAAGAGTGTCTGTTCATATCCTTCACCCACATTTGGATGGGTTTGTTTGTTTTTTTTCTTGTAAATCTGTTTTACTTCTTTGTAGATTCTGGATATTTGCCCTTTGTCAAATCAGTAGATTGCAAAAATCTTTTCCCATTCTGTTGGCTGCCAGTTCACTCTAATGATTGTTTCTGTTGCTGTGCAGAAGCTCTGAAGTTTAATTAGATCCCATTTGTCTATTTTGGCTTTTGTTGCCATTACTTTTTGTGTTTTAGTCATGAAGTCCTTGCCTATGCCTATGTCCTGAATGGTATTGCCTAGGTTTTCTTCTAGGGTTTTTATGGTGTTAGGTCTTATGTTTAAGTCCTTAATCCATCTGGAGCTAATTTTAGTGTAAGGTATCAGGAAGGTGTCCAGTTTCTGCTTTCTCACATGGCTGGCCAGTTTTCCCAACACCATTTATTAAACAGGGAATCCTTTCCCCATTGCTTGTTCTTTTCAGGATTGTCAAAGATCAGATGGTTGTAGATGTGTGGCATTGCCTCCAAGGCCTCTGTTCTGTTCCACTGTTCTGTCACTCTGTTTTGGTACCAGTACCATGCTGTTTTGTAGCCTTGTAGTAGAGTTTGAAGTCCAGCAGCATGATGCCTCCAACTTTGTTCTTTTTGCTTAGTATTGTCTTGGCTATGCAGGCTCTCTTTTGGTTCCATATGAAGTTTAAAGTGGTTTTTTCCAGTTCTGTGAAGAAGGTCAATGGTAGTTTGATGGGGATAGCATTGAATCTATAAATTACTTTGGACAGTATGGCCATTTTCACAATATTGATTCTCCCTAATCGTGAGCATGGAATGTTTTTCTATCTGTTTGTGTCCTCTCTTATTTCCTTGAGCAGTGGTTTGTAGTTCTCTTTGAAGAGGTCCTTCACATCTTTTGTTAGTTGAATTCCTAGGTATTTTATTCTCCTTGTAGCAATTGTGAATGGGATTTCGCTCTTGATTTGGCTCTCTGTTTGTCTGTTATTGGTGTATAAGAATGATTGTCTTCCAGTCTTTTTTAAAAAATAACTACAATATGGTTAACCATGGTAGAGAGAGGAAAGGAAGATGTTACTATTTTTCTCAGGAGAAGAATTCTATTTGCTGTTTGTTTCTAAAAGCTCTACCATGGATGAACAAAACCACTTAGTAGTGTGATTTTCTTAATGTCTCTGACATTATCAGCTTTCCATCTCTTCCCTCCAAAACCAAACAATCCCTGTTAATAGACTATCTCATTAGTAGTTGAGTCCTTATCAGACTCACTCATGCAAATAATCAGAGTAAGTTCAGGACTTCAACTTTATTCAGCATCTTACACCTGATTTTATTTAACCCACGATTCCTTGGCCTTGGTTCCCCAGGAAAGAATATTTTTGTCCTTCATTTGAGTGGGCCAAATGGTTTAGATGTATTCTTCCTGACACTCTGAGTCCTGAGCTAATGACATGTGATAGAAGATTCCTTTCTTTTCATTCTACTAAGTGATTTCTTTGATCTAACAGTTTTTGTTCCTCCTGACTCCTCCCACTTGGCGAATAAATGTTAGTACTCCCTCTTGCTCTCCATTTTGTGGAGCACATAAATAATAAGCATGGCACACATAAATAATTCAACTGCATTTCACAGGGAGATCAGGAGGGGAAATAGTGCATGCAAAGAGAACTTTTGTGGAAATGCCTACTGGGCTTTCAAGAAAGAGCTCAAATATAATAACAATGTCTAGGTATCAGGATAAATGAGGTGTGAAAAGAGGGAGAAAGAGGAACACCATCCTTTGGGAGCAAAGCATTAGGTTTGTTTTTAGAAAATATTTATTGACTTTCAGAATGTTTTAGCTACTAGAATTTAGCATTTAGTAAAATGATGAAAATTATTTCAGTATTTGGATAATGTTCAAACTATTTAGGTACCTGTTCAGAATAGGCACTAACCAATCAAAATGGATAAATAATGACATGTATAATAATGAAATTTTTAAAGACTCAATAGTTATTAGACACCAAGTAATTACTGGGACTGTTCTAGCTGATTTCTGAGCCCAAATACAGTTAACTTTCATTGTAATCATCTTGAAAAGTACTATTTTAATTTTCATTTCAATAATAATAATAGCAAAAGAGGTAAAAAACTATTGCCAAGATTACACAGCTAGTAAGTGGGGAAGAAATTTTTAAGCCACGCTACTTAATGTGAAATTCAGTGTCTCAAACTCACTGCTATTTCTCTTTTCTCCCACTCTCTCCCACTTTCTCTCTCTCTCAGACACACACACACACACACACACACACATACACACATATGCACAAAAGTTTCCAAGTCCTTTCCACCTTAGCTGCCTTTTGTGAAGTTATTAAATGGTGCTATTTTCTGAAGTGGCTGGTGAGCTTCTCTGTTGATCACATTTCTCAGTTGAGGACTAAGACACTGTATATGCCAGGTCAGTGCCACACAAAAACCAGCAAAAGTTCCAATGGCCTGACTACTTGATTTTAGATGATGACTCCGTAGTTATGATCATTAGACTGTTTCCATATGACTGTTTCTGCCCCATGATTACCTGCCTCAGCCCAGCTTATTCAATGTGTGTGTGTGTGTTAGTTTTATTTCTTGATAGTGGCCCTGATATGCACATGCTGGTATCTTATAGAAAATGCCCAAGTTATCCTTGTAGATTCCAGAATGTGAACACACCAAGTAATGCTTCTCCATTTCTTTTAGAAAGCAGAGAGTCTATGCATAAGTATCTTAAAGGCATTTTGCTTTACTTCTTTCCTTTTGTTTACATTAAGATACCCTAATCTGAAAATGAAAATAGCCATGAACATTATTGAGAATACAAAATACTCATAGCTATGCAATGTGCTTTTGCCTTTTCTCAGGTAATTCCTACCACAGTCCTGTATGAAAGATATTATCACTCTCTTTTTTAGATACCAGGATATAAACTCAGAGAGGTTAAATAAATTAGGGAAGTTGTTGGATAGCAGATCCAGAGCTGGTAAACATGTTTATCTGGTTTGAAACTCTATATTCTTTCCTCATCTTCATTTACATACATGAATGTTCTTTAAAAATTGAAAGTATATTCCCTTTGAAAACTGGCACTAGGCAAGTATGCCCTCTCCCACCACTCCTACTCAACACAGTATTGGAAATTCTAGCCAGAGCAATCAGGCAAGAAAAAGAAATAAAGGGTATTCAATTAGGAAAAGAGGAAGTCAAATTGTCTGTATTTCCAGACGACATGATTGTATATTTAGAAGACCCCACTGTCTCAGCCCAAAATCTTAAGATGATAAACAACTTCAGCAAAGTCTCAGGATACAAAAGCAATGTGTAAAAATCACAAGCATTCCTATACACCAGTAATAGACAAACAGAGAGCCAAATCATGAGGGAACTCCCATTCACAATTGCTACAAAGAGAATAAAATACCTAGGAATACAACTAACAAAGGACATGAAGGACCTCTTCAAGAACTACAAACCACTGCTCAAAGAAATAAGAAAAGACACAAACAGATATAAAAACATTCCATGCTCATTGTTATAAAGAATCAATATCATTTAAATGGTCATACTGTCCAAAGTAATTTATAGATTCAATGCTATCCCCATCAAGCTATGATTGACCTTCTTCACAGAACTGGAAAAAATACTTTAAATTTCATGTGGAACCAAAAAGGAGTGTGCATAGCCAAGATAATCCTAAGCAAAAGGAATAAAGCTGTAGACATCACGCTACATTACTTCAAACTATACTGTAAGGCTATAGTAATCAAAACAGTGTGGTACTGATACCAAAACAGAAATATAGACCAATGGAACAGAATAGATGTCTTGGAAGTAACACCACACACCTATAACCATCTGATCTTTGACAAACCTGGCAAAAACAAGCAATGGGGAAGGATTCCCTGTTTAATAAATTGTGTTGGAAAAACTGGCTAGTCATGTGCAGAAAGCTGAAACTGGACCCCTTCCTTACACCTTATACAAAAATTAACTCCAGATGAATTAAATATTTAATCATAAGACCTAACACTATAAAACCCCTAGAAGAAAACCTAGGCAATACCATTCAGGACATAGGCATAGGCAAGAACTTCATGACTAAAATACCAAAAGCAATGGCAACAAAAACCAAAACAGACAAATGGGATCTAATTAAACTTCAGAGCTTCTGCACAGCAAAAGAAACAATTATCAGCAACCAACACAATGGTAAAAAAATTTTGCAAGCTACCCATCTGACAAAGGGGTAATATCCAGAATCTACAAAGAACTAAAACAAATTTACAAGAAAAAAACAAACCATCAAAAAGTGGGCAAAGAATATGAACAGACACTTTTCAAAAGAAGACATATATAAGGCCACCAAACATATGAAAAACTGCTCATCATCACTGGTCATTAGAGAAATGCAAATCAAAACTACCTTGTGATAACATCTCATGCCAGTTAGAATGGCGATCATTCAAAAACATGGAGACAAAATTCAGTCTCCAAAAAGAAAAGAAAGAAAATCACAAGGAATCTACAAAAAGTCTCAAACTAATTTATGGGTTCAGCAAAGTCACAGGATAAAAGAACATACCAGAATCAATTACATTTCTATATACTAACAACATATAAAATATTATAGCCACTCTGGAAAACAATTTGACCATTTCTTATAAAATTTAACATGCCATTACCATGCAACTCAGCAATTGCGCTCTTGAACATTTATCCCAGAAAAGGGAAAATTTATATTCATGCAAAAAGTTGTACATGAATATTCTTAGCAGCTTTATGTGAAATAGCTAAAAACTCAAAAGAACCCAGATGTCCTTCAATGAGTGAATGGTTTAACTATGATTACATCCACACCATGGAATACTATTTAAACAACAACAAAAATACTGAATTCTTGATACATGCAACAACTTGGATACATATCCAGAGAATTATGCTGAGTGAATAAAAGCCAAAGGATTATATATTATAAAATTCCACCTATATAATATTATTGAAGTGACAAACTTGTAGAAATGGAAAAGAGATTAGTGGCTACCAGGGATTAAAAAAAGGAGGGTTGTGAAAGGCAATGAGTGTGATTACAGAAGGTCAACATGAAGGATCCCTATGGTGCTGGAAATGTTCTGTGTCATAAGTTATGGTGGCTTTATGCACTTACACATGGGATAAAATTGTATAGAAATAAATATGAACACATACATACAGAGAAATAAAAGTGAAACATGAAATCTGAGTAAAATCAGATGATTTGTATCAATATCATTATCCTGTTTGTGATATTGTACTACAGTTTTTTAAAATACTACCATTGAGGGAAACTGGGCAAATGAAACACAGATTCTAAATTGTTTCTTACAACTGCATGGACATCTATAGTTATCTCAAAATAAAACATTTAATTAAAAAAAATCTTGAGACAATAGATGCTGGAGAGGATGTGGAGAAATAGGAGTGCTTTCACATTGTTGGTGGGAGTGTAAATTAGTTCAATCATTGTGGAAGACAGTGTGGCAATTCCTCAAGGATCTAGAAATAGAAATACCATTTGACCCAGCAATCCCATTACTGGGTATGTACCCAAAGGATTATAAATCAATCTATTATAAAGACACATGCACATGTATGTTCACTGTAACACTGTTTACAATAGCAAAGACCTGGAACCAACCCAAATGCCCATCAAGGATAGACTGGATAAAGAAAATGTAGCATAATATACACCATGGAATACTATGCAGCCATAAGAAAGATGAGTTCATGTCCTTTGCAGGAACATAGATAAATCTGGAAACCATCATTCACAGCAAACTGACACAAGAACAGAAAACCAAACACTACATGTTCTCACTCATAAGTGGGTGCTGAACAATGAGAACACATGGACACAGGGAGAGGAACACCACACACTGAGGACTGCTGGGAGTGGGGAGCTAGGGGAGTGATAGCAGGTGGTGGGGAGGTTGGGGAGGTATAACATTAGAAGAAATACCTAATGTAGGTGACAGGGGGATGGAGGCAGCAAACCACCATGGCATGTGTATACCTGTGTAACAATCCTGTAAGATCTGCACATGTACCCCAGAACTTAAAGTATAATTTAAAACAAAAAGAAGAAGAAAATAATTAAAAGTGCACAGACTGTATAACAGAAACATTAACAACATTAATCCAGCTACCATTTTAGATAAATTTTTTGAATGGGCATTTCCATATGTCCATGTTATGAAAATATATATCACTTAAGAAAATAATTATTGCTTGCAGCTGGAAAACCAATTTTGAGACTACATTTGTATTATTTTAAACATTATATCTGATGAAAAATTGAATTTCATGACATAAAAATTTTCTGCTCAATCAGTTATGCTCCATATATACAGAAATTAAAAAGTGTTGACAAATATAATATTTTCTCTTATTCTTATTGCTTTGAGAACATTTTAGAAATACAAGTTTCAAAGGAAGCTAGACGGTTTGGGACTACAGATAATATATACTAAGAACCTGGGTGTGGTGGCTCACGCCTGTAATCCCAAAACTTTGGGAGGCCAAGGCAGGTGGATCAGAATGTCAGGAGTTCAAGATCAGCCTGGCCAACATAGTGAAACCCCATCTCTACCAAAAAATACAAAAATTTCCCGGGCATGGGGGCACATTCCTATAGTCCCACCTACTCAGGAGGCTGAGGCAGGAGAATCACTTAAACCTGCGAAGTGGAGGTTGCAGTGAGCTGAGGTCGTGACACTGCACTCCCACCTGGATGACAGAGCAAGACTCCAAGTTGGAAAAAGAAATCTAATTTTTTAATAAAAACTGATAGAGTTATGACATCCACTTAGATATGAATGAGTATAGGAATTTTTATTCAAGATCATGTCAATATCTCTGAGAGACCTATTATTTGAGCAACAGAGTTCAGTAAGAATCACTGAGGCGAAGATGGCCGATTAGGAGCAGCTGAGGATTGCAGCTCCCAGTGAAAGCGTGGAGGGTGAGTGGACGCCACATTCCCAGACGGATTTTTATTGCCCACCGACCAGGAGATTCCCAGGGGGAGGAGCCCCACGGGTCGCCAGCGCACCTGGTTTGGCCGGCACGGCTGTTTTCGCCGGCGCGGCTGTTTTCGCCTGCGCGAGCGTTTTCGCCGCCGCTGTTTGGAGCGGCGCCGCGTCGCAGCAGTTCCCAATACAAAATACGTGGGTCCGGGTGCCGTTTTAGCTGGCAATTGGAACTCCGGGAAGGCAGAGCCGCCCATTCATTTGATTAAAAAAGGGGACTGAAACAGACAGCCAGGCCAGGAGATTTCCCAGGCAAAAAAACGCCAGCGCCTGCGGTTTCAGCCGGCGCAGTGGGTCACCGCACGGGAAATC
>PVKV010032742.1:0-19516 GCA_004027835.1 Alouatta palliata
CCGATACAAACTTAACCAGAGCTTCATGAAAGGAACCGTGGCTAATAATTGAAGAAGTAATTTGTTATAAGTGTGGCACTGATGCATTGAGCTGACCAAAGTGCCTTTCAGCAGATTATTATTAAATATTAAGTCTATTGATTCGAGGCAGAGTGGCGCTCTGGTCGGTCCCTAGCAGCTGGGGACACGTATTTGTTTCAGTGATTTATGGAAATCAAGCCACTCCAGGGAGCCTCACGAAGGTCGCTGTCCACTGTAACCCAGGTATCCTCCCAGCGGCCCTGGTGGTGGGTTAGAGAGAAGTTAAGGAAGCTGCCCGAGGCTGCACAGCAGCTGGGTGGCAAAACCAGGATTCACACTTGGGTCCATCTGAGTCAAGTCTCTGCCGCTTTGAAGCCGCATGTGGAACACACAGTAGGGACTCATCACGTATGTCATTATCATCATACTTCCCTCCCAAACGTCAGCTCCATAGCCACAGATCAGAATGTGGATTTTTTTTAACTAAAGTATATCCAGCACAGTGACCTCTTTTTTTTCTTTTCTTTATTTTTTTGAGACTGAGTCTCACTCTTGTCGCCCAGGCTGGAGTGCAGTGGCACAATCTCAGCTCACTGCAACCTCCGCCTCCCGGGTTCAAGCAATTCTCCTGCCTCAGCCTCCCGAGTAGCTGGGATTACAGGCGCCCACCACCATGCCCAGCTAATATTTGTATTTTTAGTAGAGACGGGGCTTTACCACGTTGGCCAGGCCTTTCGTGAACTCCCGACCTCAGGTGATCCACCTACCTTGGCCTCCCAAAGTGCTGGGATTACAGGTGTGAGCCACTGCGCCTGGCCAGTAACCTCTTAATATGCTCAGTAAATGTTAAGATGAAAGGATGGAAGCATGGATGGGAGGGAGGGAGAAAGGGAGAGAGAGAGGGAGGGAAGGAAGGAGGAAATAGTAAAGTCCAGGTGAGAACAAAGAGTGACGTAAGAGTCACTTTTCCTGCCTTGTTGTCACTGCGCTGCCACCAGTCTCAGAGTCTGTGGCGTTCTTACCTCTCCATGCCTCTCGCTCCTCACCTGTAAAATGGGCTGAGTTATCACAGCGCCGCCTCACACACTCGCTGGGAGTCCATGAGCAAATGTATGCAGACTTGCTTAGTGCTTTGCCGGGCACAGGTGCCAACCACCTGTGGCCAACCACCATCCTTACTCGAAAAACCTGCAAGGGAACTTCTGAGCTCCTTGTCCCCCGGACTCTGGGAGAGGAGCCCCAAGCCCAGGAAGGAGATCCATTCTGTCCCACCATGGGTCTCAGACCAGGAGCAGGCCTGAGAGAAGCGTGCCCGGATCCCGTAGGCTGGGGGACCCGGAGGAGAGGAGCCTCCCTCTGGCCAGGTCCCCTCCCATCTCCTCCTTCTACGTGTTTGTTCCTGAAAGTTTTGAAGTTGAGCTGCCTCCAGAAGCACCGAGCTCCCGAGAGCAGCATCACGGAATACACAGAGCCCTTCCATGTCCAGCCTGTGGTCCGTGGAGTGGCAGAGGCTTCAGAGGACTGTGACGGGGCAGGCCGCCCTGTGAGGTGGTCAGGTGGTCCTGTTCCACTTCTCTGGGTGTCCATCTGGGGCAGCCACAGAACCTGTGGGCTAAATGTTGGCTTTTAAACAGATGAGAATTTTTTTCTAACCCACCTACAAAATGTCCCAAACTGCTGGCATTCTTGAGCCTCACATCGTGCTAATCCCTTAGATGTTCAGTACCATGAAATAAATGAAAGCAATGAAAGAAAAGCAGAGAGGAATGGGCGGGGGCGGTGCATGAGTGAAGGGAAAGGAGGCAGCTACCTGGAGGCTCCTCAGCCCTAAGCTGCAGCCCCTGGGGCATCTCCATTGGGCCAGTCCTTCCTGTGTGGCCTTCAGATTCTTGGCAGAGGGGACATTCTTTCACACTAGTGCCCCCAGTCAAGACTGCCACTCACCGTCTGGGCTGGCCAGCTTCTCAGCTTCTTTCTTTTCTTTCTTTCCATTGTTTTTCGAGACAGGTTTCACTCTGTTGCCCAGACTGGAGTGCAGTGGTGCAATCACCGCACACTGCAGCGTCCTGAGCTCAAGTGATCCTCCCACCTCAGCTTCCCGAGTATCTGAGACTACAGGTACGCACCTCTGTGCCTGGCTAATTTTTACCTTATTTTTTTTAGGGACGGGGCTCTCACCGTGTTGCCCAGGTTGGTCTTGAACTCCTGGGCTCAATCAATCCTCCCACCTCGGCCCCCACCCCCACTTCGGGTTAAGCTTCTTTCTTTCATCCATCACTTAGGCCACAGGTGTTTACCAGTCAGGTATTGAAACCTGCAGAAGTGTAGGGGTTAGCAACCTCCCTCTTCTCACTGGAGTTGAAGGCAGTTCCCTAGCAGCCTGGCAGTGACTGTTTACGATGGGTGCCCTATTGCTGATATAGGAATGGACAAGTGGATGGATGGATGGAGATTTAATCCATGCTGGAGAAGGAAGAAAGAAAGGGAAGAAAGGACAGAAAGAGGAAGAGGCCGGCAGGGCCACACGTGCTAAATGTCAAAGGGGGGAATGGACCCTGGAGCCCCAAAGAGTTCGGGGCAGGAGACGCCTCTTGGGCCAGTGCAGGTGGCGGCTCTTTGGGAAGGGTGGGATTTCATCTGAAATGAAAGAGGTGAGGCCCACATGGGAGTTGAGGCTCCCAATAATTAGTACGTTGTTTTCCCTGCCTGAGTTCTGAACCTACTGAGAAACAAGAGGAAGGCAGTTGGAGGTGAACTCCTGGCTTAATTCCTCCAGCGCTGCCCGGGTGCTGGGCAGCAGTGGGGATGTTCCCAGGGCCCTCCAGCGCCCCTCGTCAGTCAGGGTGCCCCTCCCCTGCTGCAGGTGCCAGATGGGTCCCGAGCCTCCCTCCAGGGGCAGACCCTTCCTTGCCAGACTACTCAGGTAGGGCGCAGGCCGGCTGTGCCCTCTGCAGGCAGCTGATGTAAGAGGGAGGTGGGCTGGGCTTGCCTGCACTGCCCTCAAACTCAGGAATCAGGGGAGACCCTCCTGGCACCAGGCAGCTGAGGCTGGAGAAGGGCTAGGTCCTTACTTTTGACCTCCAATAGCTTTTTCCCCAAAGGAACAGCCAAAGGGGACCAAGGGCTACCCCGAAAGGGAGGTAGAGGTGGGGTGTCCCTGCATGGAAGCACAGCCACATCGTCTCCCTACTAAGTGTGTCAGAGAGACTGGTGGTGTGGACAGCCGGAGTCTGGGGCTCTGGGACTTCTCCAGCTGGACCAGGCATTGGAAAACATTGGCTGGGCACGGTGGCTCACACCTGGAATCCCAGCACTTTGGGAGGCCGAGGTGGGCGGATCACTTGAGGTCGACATTTTGAGACCAGCCTGGGCAACACGGGGAAACCCTGTCTCTACTAAAAATAAAAAAAATAGCCAGGCATGGTAGTCTGCACCTGTAATCCCAGCTACTCAGGAGGCTGAGGCAGGAGAATCACTTGAATCTGGGAGACGGAGGCTGCAGTGAGCTGTGATTGCACCACTGCACTCCAGCCTGGATGACAGAGCAAGACCTTGTCTCAAAAAAAAAGAAAGAAAGAAAGAAAATGTCCAGCCTTCTTCCCTTGAAGCCAGGAGCAGGGCCCTTCCGGGTGCCGCATGGTCAAGCCCCACCTACTGTACCTAGAGCCGTCTCCTGACCCGAACCCTGCCCTTGCCCAGCCTGGCTCCCCTGAGGTCGCATGGGGCTCCTGAGGCCCCTCCCATGAGCCGTCACCCAGCCCGCCCCGCCCCTGACAGCCTCATATCTGCCAATACAAAGCCATACATCTTAGTGTGTGACAAATCGCTTTTTAATTGCCTGAAGGAAGAAATCCATTAGTCTTTCCTTTCCGTGAGAAACATCATAAGTTCAGCAGAGCGCGGGGTGGCTGGGGGCCGAGGCTGGGGGCGGAGGCTGGGGGCGGAGGCTGGGGGCAGAGGCTGGGGGCGGAGGCTGGGGGCCAAGGGGCTATTTTTAGTCTGCATCAACATTCCCCTCCAAGCATCCATTCTAGAAAGGGAGGAATTAAATCTTCCTGACACCCAGGCGCCTTCTCTGCCACATGGGGAGAGCTTGCGGCAGACTCGGGAAGGAGATGCCGCTGTGGGTGGAGTATTCTTTGTCCAAGTGAATTTGTGTCACGTTTCATGAAAAATCTACTTCCCTTTAAACAAGTGGCAATCCCCACCCTCCTAGGCAGCTGAGGACTGGCCCAGTGGGGTGGCACTACCTGCCCCCCACCTGCCTGACCAGCCCACGCCCTCCGGCTTCATCCTGCAGGTCCTCTGCGGCCTGGGCTCTGGCTGCAGGCCAGCAGCTGCCCACGGTCACAGCAGTGGACACGTGGGCAGAAGGGAACTGAGGCCACGGCGGGGGCTCCTCATTCCTCCTTCCTGAGACCACAGGGGGCAGAACTGGGGCCTGGGGGGCTGCTGCTGGCTGGTTTGGGGTTCCACTAGCAGTCCTCAACTTTAGAGAAAGGCCAGCGAAAGCCAGGTTTATGGCTGGTCCTTGAGGCTGCCTCGGGCAGGCGGAAGTGGGCTTGCCTTTTGCCCTGTGCAAACAATTCTGTCTCTACTTTGAAAAAGATGCAGAAAGAAGGAAAGAAAGCGAAAGGCAGAGGGAAGGGGAGAGGAGGGAAGGGGAGTGAGGGGAGAGGAGTGGAAGGGAGGTGAGAGGGAAGATTCCATTCAAGAAAGGGGAGTCAAGGGAGATGGCTGGGGTGTGGACACCACAAGGGCCCGCCCCACCCTGGGCCAGCCACCCACAGGCTGTGGAGGCAGCAAGGCCGGCAGGTCCATGCCAGGGGTGAGAGCTCAGTCCAAGGGAGGAACTTAGTGAATTTCAATGAATGAATGAAGGAATGACTCTGGTGACAAGGGGCTCTGATTGGCCAGCATGTGTCCTCTGAAGTCAGGCACCTCTGGCAGGGCCCCTGGCCATCTGGGGCGATGCCTGCTAAGGACTGGGAGTTCTTTCTTGGGCTGGGGAAGCTGCAGGCCCCAGGGAGTGCTGCCCCCTCTACCCCCAGGTCTCTTCCGGAAGAAAGCTTGCTGGTATGCAGGGACAGCCTCGATCTTTAGGTCAGACAGCGTGTGTGGGCTCAGGACCTGCCCTGTGACATAGTCCTAAAGTAAAACTCAGAGGGGCTCTGGGACATCTGGGCTGTGGGCATGGCCCAGTCACCCACTAGAGATGGGCAAAACTGCACTAGTTTTTTTTTTTCTTTTGAGACAGAGTCTCACTCTGTCACCCACTAGAGATGGGCAAAACTGCACTAGTTTTTTTTTTTCTTTTGAGACAGAGTCTCACTCTGTCACCCAGGCTGGAGTGCAGTGGCGAGATCTTGGCTCACTGCAACCTCCACCTCCCAGGTTCAAGCAATTCTCCTACCTCAGCCTCCTGAGTAGCTGGGATTACAGGCACGCACCACCATGCCTGGCTAAAAACTGCACTTTCTCAGCGCAGTTTCTGTACCCGAGAAACCTCAGCACTTTCTTGGGTGCAGGATCGGAAATGGTGGCCACTTGCGAGCTGGAGAGGATCCTGGAATGTGTCACTGATGCAAACACAGGAGGCTGGACTGACGACCACACCTCCTGAAGCTCACTTGGCAGGTTGATAGACAGCCACCTTGTGTTGTCCCCTTCCCGTGGCCACCGCCCTAGGACACAGCCTATGACCCCAAGAGGCGATGCCCCCGCATCCAGTTCCTGTTCTTTGAGACACACAGACACCTTCCAAAGAGGCTTCTACACCACAGGAACCTGGGTGCTGCCGCAGGTGTGAAAATGTTTTAGCAAGGGCAACCCACAGTGGGTGAGCACTGGTCTTTTTGCTGTTGTTGTTTAAATCAGAACAAAATGCACTACACGATGATTTCTGTGCATGAAATGCAGGGTTGCCAAGTTTTCCACCTGATGCTAATAACCTTAATTGTAAATCCTTTATTTATAGACTTGGGCTGTAACTACCTCCTCATGGCATTGAACTAAATGCTGACGAAGGCAGAGTGGGCCAGGCATCCCTGGCAGCCCCCAGAGGTGAAATTCCAGCCCCGTCATCGTGTGTATTAACTGACAGGGCTCATAAAACCCCAGAGCTCCTTTTCCCAGCCCTCGGAGTCTGGCTCCCAGAGGGGCAGATAGTTGGAGATTCTCATGCAAAATACATTGCTCTGCACTTTCATTAAAAAGTAACTGCATCTGACTCAGCACTTTCGGGGTGAGCGGTGGGGAGGGGTTTTCTGGCAAAATCAAAGGAATGGAGGCGGTGGCTGCCCCTGGGTTCACTCTGTGTCCCTGCCGCTGGCGCCTGGCCTTTGCTGTGGGTTTGGTTTCTCTGATCCCTAGTCCAAACTCTGTGGCCATCAGGTGTCCTTAAACAGGCAGCTCGAGTTCCCAGAATCTGGATCTGGTTTTGCTGGAGCAGGGCAGGCCTTGAGCGGGACTCGAATCCAACGTTTCCTGTTCTGGAATGAAGGCAGGACTGGGCAGGGCTGCTGGGTGCAGGGACAGGGCTGGGACACTAGACCCTGGGTCCAGCAAGTGTGTGAAGGGCTGCCTCCATGGTGCACTGGGCCAGGAGCAGGTGCAGGGCTTTCCGGACGCAGGTGCAGTTTGCATGCTAAAGAGCACATCCGGCCAATGCCTTCCCTCTGCTCCACCCCCGAGTGTTGCACACTGCCTGCAACATGAAGCCCTAACTCCCTAAAGAGTCCCATGAGCTACTCCTAGGGACGCGGCTGGCCAGGGTCTCACTGACCCCAGGCGTCAGCTCTGGTGGTTCCTGCCCCCAGTGCTCTCTCGTCCCCCTCTGCCTGCCCACTGCTTCTCGTCCCTCTGCTTTCTCAGGACATCACCTGCTCCAGGGCGCGTCCTGGACCAAGCGTGGCCAGACAGCCCTCTGCTTAGGCAGAGGCTTCCTGTCCGGCCAGGTAGCAGGTAGCAACTGCTGAGAAGGCAGGGGGTGGCATTCATCCGCAGCTGCAGGCTGCAGCGGGCGCCTCCTCCCCCGCAGCTGACAAATGCAGCATTTGGAGCGCTCAGGCATTTGGCCTCACCAGGAGGTTTGCATTGCCCCATGGTTTATGGGGCGAAGCATGATTGAGTGGACGGGGCATCAGGGCTGTCTTTGGAAAGGACACCTTTCCTGTGATCCTTTGCCCATCGGCTGCCGGTCCAAGCAAACACAGCCCCCACTCCAAGCAGTCGGCAGAGTGGCCTCGCCCACACCACACCATGAAGGACACTTTGAGCTATCAGAGCAGCCAGCAGCGGGTCGGTGGGGCAGCCCCACCAGCTTCAGAGTGGGCGACAGAGAGGGCCCTGCCTGGGCAGCAGCAACACAGCCCTGGCTGCTGACGTCCTAACAGCCCTTTCCAAAAGGCATCCGTGCACCCCAGGGCTGACTCTCAGGCTGCCACCAGCTGGAATGGGGCGGGGCTGAGCCCATGAGGCTGCCAGACCCCTGGAGACACTGGGCCTTGAGGCCTCTCTGCTGAAGGGCATCAGGATACTGGAGCTGGGGCAGGATCTTCCCTAGAAGCTTCTCAGCCCGTCCTCACTGATGAATCGCTTCCCTTAAAATGAATTTAGATCCTTTAGCCCCAGACGAATAGACACATTCTCTGGCCCCTGGAAGGAAATGAGATTTTAATTTGGGATGATTTTATTCAGCAAATGCCCCCAAACCATGTACTTTTCAAAGGGAAACTCCAGGTTCAGTCTTGCCTTTTGGGGATAGAAAAAAAGACTTTTTAAAACCTTTTTCATTCCCAGCTCAAACCGAGAAGGGAAAACCTCTTCCTCTCAAAAGAGTTTTTCCTATTTTCTTCCGCTTGAGAAAACAGTCTTCCTCCTCTCTGACATCACGGCTCTTGGCTTTTCTCCGCTCTGTTCTTCATGGGTCCCTGCCTGATAAATGTGTGATGATCAGAGGCAAATTTACCACAGAGCTAATGATGCTCAAGCTTCGCTCCTCATTTGCACGTGCAGTGGTGTGCTGGTAAGTGTTTAACAACCAGCTCTCTAGGAGGAAAAGCCTGATTGTGGCATCTGCTCCATAGTGTGGGTACTTCCATCATGCCCAAGTTTCAGGCTACCAGCATGAGGTGATCGAGTGCAAAGTTGAGAGGGAAGATGTATGATTGGCTCTCGTGAGTCAGGCAAGCAGACTTCAGCATGCCGTGTCACAGGCTGTCTCCAGGCCCCTGCAAGTGAATACATAGGGAGTTATGTATTCTTTGCATTAAAAAAAAAAAAAAAATCTCAGGCTGGGTGCAGTGTAATCCCAGCATTTTGGGAGGCCAAAGCAGGGGGATCACTTGAGCCCAGGAGTTTGAAACCAGCTTGAGTAACATAGGAGACTTCATCTCTACTAAAAACAATAAAATTAGCCAGGTGTGATGGCAGGTGCTTGTAGTCCCTGCTACTAGGGAGGCTGAGACAGGAAGATTCTTGGGCTCAGGACATTGAGGCTGCAGTGAGCCATGATCACACTACTGCACTCCAGCCTGGACAACAGATCAAGACCCTGGCTCTCAAAAAAAAAACCTCAAATTATATAGACCTCAGAGCCCAACAAACTGAGTCTGCCTCATTGTGATGTAGAGGTGGGATTTCTTTTTCTTTTTTTTTTTTGAGATGGAGTCTCGCTCTGTTGTCCAGGCTAGAGTGCAGCGGTGCCATCTCGGCTCACTGCAACCTCTGACTCCCAGATTCAAGTGATTCCCCTGCCTCGGCCTCCCAAGTAGCTTGGACTACAGGCGCACGCCACCATGCCCGACTAATTTTTGTATTTTTAGTAGAGACGGGGGTTTCACCATGTTAGCCAGGGTGATCTTGATCATCTGACCTTGTGATCTGCCCGCCTTGGCCTCCCAAAGTGCTGGGATTACAGGCGTGAGCCATCACGCCTGCAGTGATGGGATTTATTAAAGAGGTAGGGCGTGTGACCAGCTGACCAACTGCCTCTCCCTTGATGGCCCTGCCCCAGGCTATGCTTAGACTAGACAGCATACAGCTATCAGTGTGGGTGAGCCCACCTTTCTTCTCTGATGCTGGAGGAACTCGGAGTTTCCTGGCTTCCAGTCGTTTGAACTTCCTGAAAACGTACCCAAGCATTGCACTGCTAGAACCTTCTAGCACGTCCTGGCTAGAGGGGTCCCAGCCTGCTTTTCTCCCACTTTTATCCTCCCCCTGGTTCAGAGTTCCCCTCGAGATTCACAACCTCCAGATGTGAACAGCCTGCACCCTCCAGGGCCAGGGTTACAAGCACAAACAGGGCCCTCCGGCCTTCCAGTGGTTTATACACATGTGAACCCATATATAGAAATCTGGAAATTTCACACGCAAACCCAGATGTATGACTTTCCTTGAAGAATCAGAAGACCTGGCCTCCTAGGCCTAAATCCCCACATGACTGTAACAGGCAGGACTTAGGGACAGCCACAGCCTTGCGGGACAACACATGGGCCCTCTGGCTTCCCAGGCTACAGCATCCCAGGCTATCTTCCCAGTGTTCAGGCTGAAGAGCAGTCACCATTTCTTATGGTGTCTGCACTGTGGTTTTTCTTAAAGAAATATTTCCCTCTATCCAGGTTTCTTCCAAAAGTGGGAAATGAAAGATAGTGCAAGTGGGCCATGTGTTTCAAGAGAAAGCACATAGCGTATTTCTTTGTACGAGTGAAGAATTTTCCTCTTGGGGCCATTGCGCTGAGCCACTCCGGGGGACACATCATGCCAACGTTTGTGGGAATGGTGCCTCCTAGAGTTGTGCATTGCACGTGCAGCCTGAGTCCTCTGTGTTTCCTGTGCAAACTGGAACAGTGTCAAAATAACTCCACTTAGGATGCTATTGTTCTTGCACAGAATTGGCCCGCATCACACATGCATGGACATTCTGGTCAGGAATGATGAGGGCAGACAAAGGAAGGCAGGGCCAGACAGCAGGGCCAACGGGAAAGGTGCCTGCACAGACAGCATGAGAAGTGCCTGATAGGCAGCTCATGAGTCAGAGAACTAGATGGCAGGTGGAAGGTTGGCCTCAGAGTTGAGATTCAGGCAAGGGATCAAGCAGAGCCCTCCGCTGGGCCAGCCCTTACTATTGCATGGACCACCTTGCAGACTTCTGTTCGTCCTTCAGAGCCCAGCTAGGATGCTGCCTCCGCCAGGAAGCCTTACCTTCTAGGAAGTTAGTCATGCCCTGCCCTGGGCTTCCTGCGAACCCTGTACATGCCTGACATTGTACATACTTCTCTGTGTGCTGTGATTCTGTTGACATGATCTGGCCCCACTGCAAGAACAGTGCCTGATTCATGATTAGGTACCCAGTAATGGGGACAGTGCTGGTGCACAGGTGCGACTCAATGAATAATTAGTTAAATGCATGAATGAATGGAGAAATGGATGAATGGATGGATGGATGGATGGATGGATGGATGGATGGATGGAAGACACATAGGAATTCCAGCCCTGGGGACCCAGGCTGGGGCCCAGCATTAGAACTGGAGTAGGGGCAGGGCTTAGGGTGAGTTCATTTGGGGAACCAGATTTTACCAGAAGGTAACCCTAACCTGAAGTCTCGCCATGAACTCCATGAGCTTCTGGCTGAGTTTCTGAAATCCTGCCACCACACACCCAGGAAAGTGGCTCCCACTGGGGAGAACAGTAGCTGGGAGGGTAGCAGCCCTGCCTCCAGGTCCCAGCTCAGCTCCTTAGCTGAGTTCAATAGATGTCCACTTTCCAAGAATGTGGGTAACTGGTGCTGGAAATGCTATGCAGCTTCCTCTTTGCAAGAGAGCTGGATTCACCCCCCAAAACTGCCCACCTCTAGGTCTCAGAGACACCAACCTGGATGCACGGGCGTAATTGCTGGCCCTTTCAGAGTACAAGTGGAAACATGTGGGCCAGTTGAGAGTGAAAAATACACTAAGTTAAAGGCTTCTGAGGGATAGTTATATAGTCAAAAAAAGGTCAAGAAAACTATTGCCAAGACCTGAACACCAAGTGAAACTCTGATCCTTGGTTAATTGACTAAATCATAGCGGCTTTGACCTACCTCTCTGAAGTTGAATGAATTAGTTGATTAGTTGCATAAAGTTGCTGCACCACCACGAGGAGGGAAGAGGTCGTTGGTCCTTAGCTAATGGCACATCCCAGCGAGTTGCTTACCACCTGCCCTAGGTGCATTGACTGGCAAAATTGGAGGTTACAGGGTCCCTCTGCAAACTGGCTCTTGCCAAAAAAGGATGTGGGGGCTGTGCTGAGCAGGACAGAGTGACCTTCCTCCAGGTTTCAGCTGTACATGGCCCAGATCTTACGCCCTTCTCCCAGCCTCCTTTCTTTCTCCCTCTCTCCCCCCTCCCTTACTTTCTGGTTCCCTCCTTCCACATCCTCACGTTTTGACGCTTTGGGATTTGTTTTCTGACCCTTGGCCTCATTGCATGGGCAAGCCCCCTGCCTGTTCCTCTCCTGCCCGGAGGAGGGAGAATGGGAAAGTGATACCTCTAGACAGATCTCGTCCGTGCTGCCTTGGCTTCGAGGAAAGAAATCACCACCCTTGTCATAATTATTGATGGGAACTGGATTTGCTGAGTTAGAGGATGGGAGAAGGGTTGATGTTATGGCCACAGGACTTGATTTGGTCAATAAAGCAAATTGGTTTAAGTGAAAATAAAGCAGCGCTCACAAGTATATTAGAAGAATAAAGTAATTGCTGTCCAAGCTGCATGGAATATAAATCTCTGTTTGCTTGGAATTATTACAATGTGGTATTGATTACTTAGAACCTGCCATTACCTTTTAAGTTATAGTTTATTTAAGGGTAATGTGTTTAACAAATGTTTTCCCCGGTACGCACCATTGAAACACACAGAAGTTACACAGGCATGTTCCCCCCGAACCCTCACCCCAGCCTTTGGTGGTTTTGTGATCACGTGATTAAGCTTCCAGGCTCCACTTGCAGGCACCAGGGTGGCCGCCCACAGGGGTTCTGCTGAGCTCAGGATCTTGCCAGACCCAGGAACAGGTTCATGAAAGGGCTCAGAATGGGCTGACCACACTGACGTGCTTTTCTGTTTATCCCTCTGCCTCGTCTATGAAGCCACCACTACTGTCCTCTTTCTCACTGCTTTCTCTGTGTGCCTCCAGAACCAAGCGTTACTCCTAGACACAGGACGTGTTCCATAAATACTGGTTGCGTGAATGGCTTCTTTTTTTAACTTCACTTTTTTCTTAATTAAAAATTTTTAATTACAAAGGCAAATGGGCTCATTATAACAAATGAATACAATTTAAAAATATTTTTCTAATTAAAAAATTAGATGTACTCATAGTAGAACATTTATAAGATATGGGAAAGTATTAAAAGGATAACAAAAAAATCTATAATCCCATCACCCAGAAATAACCTCCGTTTACATTTCATTATATTTCCTGCCAGGTTTTTTTGTTTATGGGTATTTTTGCTATACTCCTATGTATGAGTATTTTTGCTTTTCACAAAGTTGATAATATGCATTTAGTGTTTTGCATTTATTTCACTTACCGTTGTGTAAAAGCATTTCCCCTGTCATTCAGTATGTCTCGAAACACTTTTTTGTTGTTGTTTTGGGGGTTTCTTTTGAAATAGAGTCTCACTTTGTCACCCAGGCTGGAGTACAGTCGCATGATCTTGGCTCACTACAGCCTCTGCCTCCTGGGTTCAAGGAATTCTCCTGCCTCAGCCTCCTGAGTAGCTGGGATTACATGTGTGCCACCATGCCTGCCTAACTTTTGTATCTTTAGTAGAGACGAGGTTTTGCCATGTTGGCCAGGCTGACCTCAAACTCCTGGCCTCAAGTGATCAGCCCGCCTTGACCTCTCAAAGTGCCGGGATTACAGGCGTGAGCCACGTGCCTGGCCTAAAACACAGTTTTTAATGGCTGCATAATATTCCATCTTCTGGATGGCTACGCTGTAATTTAGTCATTCCCTGGTGGGCATTTGTGATGCTTCCAGTGTTCAGCATTATAAATAATATGAATCCTTATAAATGAATTTTTCATCTCATCCCTGAGTATTATGAAAGGACAAATTCTTAGCCCGTTTTCCATTTGCAGTGAGAATAATCACCAGTGGCACTTGTGGCTGCAATGTTTACCCCAAAATAGCTTTGCCATAAAATATCTCGCTTTTATTATTTTCACATGGCTCTAGTATACTGACTTTGAAAACAAAAGACACCATTCTGTTTTTAGAATTCTGTGTTTAGTAGTGGTATTTCCATTTACAAAATATAGCAATGCTCGAACGCTGAAAATGTCAAATCCTGGTAAACGAGGCATTCCTACCTGAGATATTAACATTGTTCTCCCCAGTTTTCTGAAAGAGACAATTCTTATGATTCAGATGATTCTGATGTTAGTTGTGTTTAGAAATAACTCCAAGAACGGTTTTTATATTTTATTTTCACATTGATAATCAGTAAGATTTGCTTCATCCTCAAAGAGCGTTGATGTAAAATTAAATGAATGCTGACAGCAAGCTGCACTTTTTTTTTTTTTTTTTTTTTTCTGAGTGAGAAAAGGGTTAAGTCAACAGCTCTTGGCAGATGTCATGGAAAGGGCCAGATTCTGGGCATACCACCTGTGCAGTTGCGTTAAACCAAGCTTAGTTTAATGCTCTGCTGCCATGTTCTCGAAATTCCTAATAGTTCTTGAAAAAGGGGTCTCACATACTCACTTTGCACCGGGTCCCACGAATCATGTAGCCCAATTTGGTTGGTGTATTAGTCTGTTTTCACGCTGCTGACAAAGACATGCCTGACACTGGGAAGAAAAAGAGGTTTAATTGGACTTAGAGTTCCACATGGCTGGGGAGGCCTCAGAATCATGGCGGGAGGCAAAAGGCACGTCTTACATGGTGGTGGCAAGAGAAAAACGAGGAAGATGCAAAAGCGGAAACCCTTGATAAAACCATCAGATTTCATGAGACTTGTTCACTACCATGAGAACCGTATGGGGGAAACTTCCCCGATGATTCAAATTATCTCCCACCGGGTCCCTCCCACTACATGCAGGAATTATGGGAGTATAATTCAAGGTGAGATTTGGGTGGAGACACAGCCACACCATATTAGTTGGGGAAGACTCTTTCCTGCCAGTGTTGAGGAGTCAGTCAGGCCACCTCTGACCATTGAGGGTCTTTGTGCCAGGTCTTACCCTTCATCCCCATGAAAATCAAAGCTCAGAGTATGATCTCCTCTGTCCCCTGCCACACTGAGCCTGAGAATTGTCACACAAAGAACTTTCTGTGCAGCTGTTTACTCTTCAAACACTGTCTGAGTCCATGCAGTGCGCCTGTAACATAATACCTGAGGCTGGGTAATGTAGAAAGAAGAGGGGTTTATTTGGCACACAATTCTGGCAGCTGGAAGGTTCCAGATTGCACAGCTGCATCCGGTGAGGGTCTCAGGCTGCTTCCACTCATGGTGGAAAGTGGGAGGGAGCCAGCCTGTGCCAAGATATCACATGTGAGAGAGGAAGCAAGAGAGAGAAACCCAGGAAGCCAGACGCTTTAATAGCTCACTTTCTCCAGAGCTATTTCATTCCCTCGGGAGCAAGAACTTACCCCTACGGGAGAGCACTGATCTGTTCGTGAGGGATCTGCCCCCATAAAGCGGGCATCTCCCACGAGGCCCCGCCTCCCGACACTGCCACACTGGGAATCAAATTTCAGCAGGGGTTTTGGCAGTGAACAATAATATCCAAACCACAGCAAACACCAAAACCTCTATATTATTGTGGTCACTCATGTCGCATTTATATTGCTTTTTATTTGAACCATAACTTGCTTATGCCGTTATTTTTGTTTCTTCTTTGAATTTCCAGTTCTCCCTTTCACTTTTTCTTAAATCTTGAAACAATCGCAGACATACCAAAAAGTTGGGAGTACAATTCAAAGAAACTTTTTTCTGAACCATTTGAAAGTTGCCAGCCTGATGTCCTGTCACCCCTCAAGTATTTTAGCATCTGTATCGGACCAACAAGAACATTCTCTTACAGACCCACATCAGAACTGTCAAATCAGGAAACGCACATTGATACGTGTCTGTCTTCAGTGACAGAGTTCTGATGATGTCCGCATCATGGGTCACATTTAATAGTCACGTCCTTCAGCCTCGAGCAGTTCTTCATTCTGCCATTGACTTTCGTGACCTTGACATCTTTGAAGATTACAGACCAGTTATTTTATAAGGCTGCCCCTCCATTTGGTTTTGTCTGATGTTTTCTTGTGATTAGACTCAGGAGGTGCATCGTGAGCAGGAGCCTCACATAAGGGATTCTGAGCTCCATCTGGTGGCCCAGGATTTCCAATTTCTTTTTTCTCTTCTTTTAAGTTCCATCTACTTTTAAGTACATGTTAGGATGCACTCTGGATGTGCAGATTTGTTACATAGGTAGACACGTGTTATGATGGTTTGCTGCACAGATCAACCCATCACCTAGCTATTAAGCCCAGCATCCATTAGCTATTATTCCTGATGCTCTCTCTGCCCACCTCCACCAACAGGCCCCAGTGTGTGTTCTCCCCTCAGACATATCAGCTCCCACTTCTAAGTGAAAACATGCAGTGTTGGGTTTTCTGTTCCTGCGTTAGTTTGCTGAGGATAACAGCTTCTGGTTCTATCTATGTCTCTGCAAAGGACATAATCTCATTCCTTTTCATGGCCATATAGTATTCCATGGTGTATATGTACCACATTTTTAAAATCCAGTCTATCATTGATGGGCATTTGGGTTAATTCCGTGTCTTTGCTATTGTGAATAGTGCTGCAATGAACATACACATGCATGTATCTTTATAACGGAATGATTTATATTCCTCTGGGTATATACCCAGTAATGGGATTGCTGGGACAAATGGTATTTCTGCTTCTAGATCTTTGAGGAATTGCCACACTGTCTTCCAAAATGGTTGAACTAATTTACATTCCCACCAACAGTGTAAAAGCGTTCCTTTTTCTCCGCAATGTCACCCGCGTCTGTTGTTTTTTGACTTTTTAATCACCATTCTGACTGGCATGAGATGGTATCTCATTGTGGTTTTGATTTGCATTTCTCTAATAATCAGTGATGTTGAGCCTTTTTTCACACGCTTATTGGCTGGACAAACATCTTATTTTGAAAAGCGTCTGTTGATGCAAGATTTCCATGTTACTCACGACTGGTGATGTTCACCTTGACCACTTAATTAAGGTGGCGTCTGTGAGGCTTCTCCACTGTACTCACTGTTTTTCTCTTTGTAGTTAATAAACATTTTTGTGAGAAGGTACTTTAATAGCATATGCAAGTATACTATCCCTATTTATAACTTTATAGTCTCATAGTTTCCTATTTTATTCAATGGGTGACAATCCATTACTATTGTTATTTATTTCAGTGTTCATGTAGTCTCAGAGTTGGCTGATAGACATCCATTCAAGCTGGCTTCTGGGTCATTTGATAAAAGCCCCATCATTCTTTGAGCACTTCCTTGCTTTCGGAACAAGATGTTCCAGGCACATCTCATCTGACTGAAATCAACTATTTCTCCAAAGAACTCTGGTTTCTTTTAGTGGAAAGTGGTATTTAGAAGCCAAGATCTGGGCCTGAGCATGCTCACTGCCCCCAGGCCTCTCTCAGTGGATAGAGCTGGGGAATATATCATATATATATATATACACACACACACACAGAGTTGGCCTTCCATATTCATGGGTTTCGCATCCATGGATTCAGTGAACCATGGATCAAAAATATCCAGGAAGAAAAGTTGCATCTGTACTGAACATACATTTTTCTTATCATTATTCCCTAAATAAAACAGTACAATAAATATTTACATAGCATTTGCATTGTTATTAGGTATTATAAGTAATCTAAAGATGATTTAGAGCAGACTAGTCCAATCCATGCCCCTCCAGCTGCCTGCGGCCCAGGACAGTTTTGAATGTGGCCCAATACATATTCATAAACTTTCCTAAAACATTATGAGACTTTTTTGCATGTTTTCTTTTTAGTTCATCAGCTATCGTTAGTGTTAGTGAATTTTATGTGTGGCCTAAGACAATTATTCTTCTTCCAGTGTAATCTCCCTGCACATGACCAGTCTCACATCCCTGCCACCCCATATGGGCCCCCTCCTCACCCTGTCCCATGTGGGCAGCCTCCTCGCCCGGGCTCTGACACCCCTTGCAGGGGCACTCTACTGTGTGGACTTCCCACTCACCCGTCAATATGCCTTAATGCTGTTGTAAGGAGGGTTCTGAAGCCATCTCCAGGCTCAAGAGAAACACTCATGTGATTGATTAGTAATGTCTGCCGTGGACAGAGTAACAGGAAGTGCAGAGCAACCTGCCACGCATATGCTGGCTCCCACTTAATGTGGTCAGTGTGAGCATTTATATTGATCAGGTGACCATATTGTTTTGAGAGAGAAATGATAATTAACAACTGCAAACAATAAAAGTTGACAGTTATGCTGGGCCACGGGCGTTAACCAGGTCACTGGTCACGCCATGTATGAGTACTGAGGAGGCAGTTCTGAGTCTGGTCAGAGGTTTTTGGCTCTCTGCGTTGGACGCATGCCTAGAGTTTCCAGCAGCTCCTTTGCCACTTCCCCCAACTCCCTGCCGTCTTCTGTAGACCGTGGGAGGACCAGCAAGGCTCCTTAAGAATGAACATTTCTATGCAGGGTGTCCTCTAGGGGTGGAGATGCCCGTGGAGGGTGCTCCTTAGGGGTGGGGGTGCCCGTGGAGGGTGCTCCTTAGGGGTGGGGGTGCCCGTGGAGGGTGCTCCTTAGGGGTGGGGGTGCCCGTGGAGGGTGCTCCTTAGGGGTGGGGGTGCCCGTGGAGGGTGCTCCTTAGGGGTGGGGGTGCCTGTGGAGGATGTTCCTTAGGGGTGAAGATGCCCCTGGAGGGTGCTTCTTAGGGGTAGCGGTGCTCATGGGGGTGCTCCTTAGGGGATGCAGATGTTCATACTGGGTGCCCCTTAGGGGTGGAGCTGCCCATGGAGGGTGCCCCCTTAGAGGATAGAGGTGCCTATGGAAGGTGTCCCCTCAGGGGTGGAGGTGCCCATGAAGATTGCTTTGACTTCTACTCGGGACTCACCAGGTCCCTTCTCAGTTTCTTCTGGGTTGACCCTGTTGGCAGGAGGAAGCTGACGGTATTTGACCTTTTCCTGCCACCACAGAGCCCCTCATCCTCATTCCCCAGATCGGTGCCCACAGAACCGTGCTTTGCAGATGGCTGTCAGCAAAGGCGTCAGAAATGGGATGACTCATTTCCTCTCCAGTGCCCCGGGGCTTTCAGAAAGTCTACTTGTGGAAAACGTGCTTTAGATAAAAAGCATTGTGGGCTTGCCCAGCTTCAGTTTAAATCTTTTTCATCCCACAGATATTTTTAGGGACCCACTATCCATCAGACAGTGTCCTCCAGTGATGTGTAAGGTTCACGAGTGATTAAAACAAAGACGTCTGTGGGCCAGGAGAGACAAACAGAAAAGAAAAAAACGTACCTCAAGTGTGTCAGAAAGTGATGTGGGAAGAAGAGCGAGCTCAGAGTAAGAATGGGGGGGCAACAAGGGGAGAGTTTCCTTCTTCAAGAACTTAGGGAGAGCCTCCTGTGTGCCGAGCGCCCAGGCTTGGCCCTGGGGGCTCGGAGAAGAGGCTGAGCCCGTCTCAGAGACCACAACATCTATGGAAAGAGGGACATGAGAGACACAGAGGTTAAGGGCTCTGGTGCCTGGAGGCAGAGTCTCAAAGCAATCTGGAAGAGGGAAGGAAGAAGAGTGTTTGAAGGAGGGGGAGAATCCCGAGGTGCCATTGCAGGGGAGTAGAGGAGAGGGTGAGTTTCTGGGAGGGGCTGGAGTGAGGCTGAGGGTGCCCAGAGGCAGAAGAGAGCTGAGCTGACCTAGTAACTTTGGATTTAAAATCCGTGAATCCACAGCTCCCAGAGTGGTAGGAAGAGAAACTGATACAAAGGGTTAACGGGGATGTTAAATGGAGACCCTTCTTTGGAGACCCTGATCTGGGAGGAGAAGAAGATGATGGTTCCGGGTCCTGGTGAGCAAGTTTAGCCCAGGCCCCCCACCGTTCCTTTTCGCCTCAAGAGTATGGTCCTGCTCCAGAGCCCTGAGTGGGAAAACCCAGGGACTCCCACTGCCTGTGCCACCAAGCCCCTCCCACCCGGCTTTCTCTAGCCTGGGCCTCCCCTCCCTGGCCCTGGCCACCTGGGCCCCTCCCATATGGTAGGGGCCTTGCTCCCTGTCCCCTCCCCATAATCCCTCCCACCTGGGCCTCTCCCACCTGGCCCTCTCCTACCTGACCCTCTTTCACATGGTCTTCCTACCTGGCCTCCTCCCAGCTGGCCCCTTACCTAACCATCCCTGCCTGGCCTCCTCCCAGCTGGCCCCTTACCTAACCATCCCTGCCTGGCCTCCTCCCAGCTGGCCCC
>PVKV010032743.1:0-19493 GCA_004027835.1 Alouatta palliata
TCTGGGTGACAGAATGGGGCTTCATCTCGAAAGAAAAAGAAAAAGAAAGAAAGAAAGAAGGAAAGAAAGACAAAAGGAAAGAAAGAGAGAGAGAAAGAAAGAAAAAAGAAGGAAGGAAGGAAGGAAGGAAGGAAGGAAGGAAGGAAGGAAGGAAGGAAGGAAGGAAGAAGGAAAGAAGAAGGAAAGAAGAAAAGAAAGAAAGAAAGATGGATAGATGAGGATTTTTAAAACTACCAGATAGATGGGGTGGCATTTCAGGTGAGGGAAACAGCAATGTCCCTTTCTGTCTGTCTTAGACCATTCAAGCTGCTATAGCAGAACACCATAAACTGGGTGGCTTATAAACAACAGAAATTTATTTTTTCACAGTTCTGGGGACTGAGAAGTCCAAGATCAAGGCGTTGCAGATTCAGTGACTGGTGAGGGCCCACTTCCTGGTTCACAGACTGCTGCCATCTCATGTGTCATCACATAAAGGAAAGGGCTGAGGGAGCTCTCCAGAGCTTTAATTAGAGCACTAATTAAATTAATTAACTTTAATTAGAGCACTAATTCCATGTATAAAGACTTAATTACCTACCAAAACCCCGACTTCCTAAGATCATCACATTGGGGATTAGAATCTCAATATGTGAATTTTGGAGGGACAAAAACATTCAGTTCCTGGCATACAAAATACCTGGAAAATAGCAAGATGAACTACAGGGCCTTAGACATTCTGAGGTTAACACATTAATTTGTGTCTCAGGTATCTCACGTGTGACATGGTGGGTCATAATACTGTTTCACAGGATTTTTAATGTGGGTTAAAGATTTAAGATTTTTTTTAAAGCATTTAGAACAGTTCCTGCAGCAGAGGAAGCATAATTTAAGTATTTGTTAAATAAATAACTGGAAATAAGTTTAAAGCTGGGAGGCAGAGAGAAAGAGTTTGAGGTGAAGAATGGAAAAAGCCAGAAAACAATACAAGGAAATGCATTCTGGCAGGAAATGTAGCAGGAAATTAGAGTCACTTATTCACAGAGGAGAAATAGAATGATACAGAGGTCTTTAGAAATGCTTTTTTCAGGTACTAATATGAGGTAGAAATTGGAAATGGGAAACCTGAGACAAAGAAGACTATACCTCAACAAATATTTATTCTATCTTGAGAGTCTATGTACATGTATCAAGGGGATAAATAAAAGAGAAGAATTAAATATGATTCCAAACTTTAAAATGTGGATTACTGAAAGGATGGTAGTGTCATTAATAAAGACAGAAAAGAGGAGATGCTTGCTTGTTTGGGGAAAGAAGATACAATTTTTGGATAGGATTCGATGGGGAAAGAGAGCTGAAGTGGCAATGTCTACTGAGTAATTGAAGATGTGGAACTGAAGACAAAGACAGATTTTAGGATCCAGAGTTTGGATTCACTGGCATTAGCTATTGTGATAAACCAAGAGGTAAAAAGCTCACGACTTAGCCATGAAACAGCACTGCCATGCTGGCCAGAGCAAAGTCCCTAAAACTAAATCTAGTTTATTGCCTACTGAAGGCAAAATAGTTCAATGACTCACAGACTAGTGATTAATGTGATACCTTTGTTAACATGTAAATAACCCTGCAAGTACTGAAACAACTGAGAGCTCGTTTAGTTTTAAAAGTGTTCCATCTTAATAGGAAGAGAGGTGAACTTCCTCAATTTGATAAAGAATATCTACAGAAAATCTACACCCCACACTATACTTGATGGTGAGAAACTAGAAGCTTGCTCACTAAAATCAAGAATAAGGCAAGGATGCCCCTTCTCACCATTCCTTTTCAACATCATACTGGAAGTTCTAGCAATACAATAAGACCAAAAAAAAAAAAGGAAATAAAATGTGTACTGGTTGGGAAGGAAGAAAGAAAACTTTTTCTATAGATGACATGACTGTCTACATAGAAAATGTAAAAGAATCAATAGAAATCTTCTGGAACTAATAAGCAAATATAGCAAGATTGCAGGATACCAGATTAGTATATGAGAATCAATCACTTTCTATATTAGTCCATTTGCATTGCTATAAAGGAATACCTGAAGCTGGGTAATTTATAAGGAAAAGAGACTTATTTTGCCTTATGGTTCTGCAGACTGTATGAGAAGCATGGTGCTGGCACCTGCTCCTGGTGAGGACTCAGAAAACTCCTAATCATGGTGGATGGCAAAAGGGAGAGCCAGTATGTTAAATGATGAGAGAGGGTGTGAAGTGGGGATGGTGGTGGGTTCTGGGATCTTTTAAACAACCCGATCCCACGTGAATTCATAGAGTGAGAACTCACTCATTACCACAAGGACAGAATAAAGGCATTCATGAGTGATATACCCTCCTAACCCAAATGCTTTCCACTAGGCTCACCTCCAACATTGGAGGTCACATTTCAACATGAGATTTGAAGGGGACAGAACATTCAAACCCTATCAGTCTGTACATGGCCCCCCAGATCTCATGTTCTTCTCTCATTGTTAAATATAATCATCCATTCCCAATAATCCCCCAAAGTCTTAACTCATTCAAACTCAGATCAACTCAATCAAAAGTCTAAAGTCTTATCTGAGACCCAAGGTAGAGTCCATCTACCTATGAGCCTGTAAGATAAAAAAACAAGCTATTTGCTTCCAAGATACAACGGTAGTACAGGCATTGGGTAAAAATTCCCATACCAAAAGGGGGAAATCAGCCAAAAGAAAGGGGCAATGGACTCCACACACATCTGAAACCCAGCAGGGCAGTCATTAAAACTTAAAGCTCCAAAATAACCTCCCTGACTCCATGCCTTGCATCCTGGGCACACTGATAAAAGGAGTGGGCTCCAAAGCCTTGGGCAGCTCTGCCCCTGTGGCTTTGCAGGGTGTAGCCCCAATGGCTGCCTTCATATGTTGGAGTTGAGTGTTTGCTCTATCATTCTGGAGTCTGGAGAGTGGCAACCCCCTTTCCACAGGTTCACTAGACAGTGTGCTGGTGGGGACCCTGCATGGGACCTTGAACTTTCTATTTCCCCTTGGCACTCCCCTAGTAGAGTCTTTCTGCAAGTGCTTCAGCCCCGCAGCAGCCTTCTGTCTGGGCACTCAGGCTTTCTGATACATCTTCTGAAATCTATGTAGAAGCTGTCAAGCCTCCTTCATTATTGCATTCTGTGCACCTGAAGACTTAACAACATATGGAAGCCACCAAGGCTTATGGATTGTGCCCTCTGGAGCAGCAATCTGAGCTGTACCTGGTGCCCTTTGAGTTCTGGCTGGAGCCAGGGTGGCCATGATTCAAGAAACATTGTCCCAAGGTGGTGCAGGGTAGCAGGCCCCTGGGCCTGGCCCCCCATCCTTTCTTTCCTCTAGGCCTCTGGTCCTGTAATGAGAGGGGCAGCCTCAAGACTTCTGAAATACATCTGAGGTCTTTTTCTTATTGTCTTGGCTATTAGCACCTGGCTCCCTTTCAGTCATGCAAATCTCACTAGCAAATGGTTACTCCACAGCCAGCTTGTATTTCTCTCCTAAAAATACTAATCCCTTCTTTACCACATGGCCAGGCTGCAAATTTTCCAAACTTTACTCTCTGCTTTTCTTTTAATTATAAGTTTCAACTTCAAGTCATTTCTTTGCTCCTGTATCTGATTCCAGGCTGTTAAAAGCAGCCATGCCACATCTTGAATGCTTTGCTTAAAAATTTCTTCTGCCGGATACCCTAGGCTATTACTCTTAAGTTCAAACGTCTACAAATTTCTAGGACGTGGACACAGTGCAGCCATGTTCTTTGCTAAAATGTGTCAAGGATGACCTTTGCTCTAGTTCCCAATAAATTCCTCATTTCCATCTGACCTTGTCAGCTTGGCCTTCGCTGTCTGAATTTCTATCAGTATTTTGGCCATAGCCATTTGATAGTCTCTAAGAAGCTCCAAACTTTCTCGTATCTTCCTCTTTCTGATCCTTTCAAACTCTTTCAACCTCTGCCCATTACTCAACTGCAAAGCTGCTTCCAATATTCAGATATCTTTACAGCAACACCCCTCTCCTCATTACCAGTTTTCTGTGTTAGTTCATTTGCATTGCTATAAAGGAATACCTGAGGCTGGGTAATTTATACAGAAGAGGTTTACTTTGGCTCATGGTCCTACAGGCTGTAGGAGAAGCATATGACAGCATCTGCTCTTGCTGAGGCCTCAGGAAGCTTCCAATCATGGCAGAAGGCAAACAGGGGAGCCAGCATATCACATGATGAGAGAGGAAGCAAGAAGCAGGAGGTGCCAGATGCTAGTTTAAACAACCAGATTGCCTGTGAATTCGTAGAGTCAGAACTCACTCATTACAGTGAGGACAGCACCAAGCTATTCATGAGGATCCACTTCTAACAAATATCTCCCACTAGGCTCACTTTCAACACTGGAGGTCACATTTCAATATGAGATTTGGAGGAGACAAAACATCCAACCATATCACTTTCCTATATGCCAACAATGAACACATGGAATTTGAAATTAAAAACACAATATTATTTACATTAGCGTCCTCCAAAATGAAATACTTAAGTATAAATAAAAATATGTATAAAATACATATGAGAAAAATGATAAAACCCGGAGGAAAGAAATTAAAAAAGAACTAAATGAATGGAAAGATATCACATATTCATCAATAGGAAGACTCAATATTGTCAAAATGTTCATTCTTCTCAATTTGACCTATAGATTCAATGCATCTCAATTTAAAATCCAAGCCAATTATTTTGTAGCTATTGACAAATGAATTCTAAAGTTTATGCAAAGAGGCAATTGACTCAGAGTAACCAACACAATATTTAAGCAGAACAAACAAAGTTGGAGGGCTGAGACTACCTGACTTCAACTATTACTATAAAGCTACAGTAATTAAGACAATGTGCTATTGGCAAAAGAGCAGACAAACAGATCAATGAAATAGGACAGAGAGCCTAGAGATAGAGCCACATAAATATGGTCAGTTGATCTTTGACAAAGGAGCAGAGGCAATACAATGGAGAAAAGATAGTCTTTTTAACAAATGGTATTGGAACAACTGGGAAAAAAAATCAAGGCACAGATCTTACATGCCTCAAAAGAATTAACTCAAAATGGATCACAGACTTAAACCTAAAACACAAAACTAAAAAAGTTCTAGAAGATAATGTAATGGAAAATCTACATAGTCTTGTGTTTGGCGGTAAGTGGTATAATTCATGAAAGAAACAATTGATAAGCTGAACTTTATTAAAATTAAAAATTTCTGCTCTGTGAAATACACTATTAAAAGAATGAAAAGACAAGCCACAGACTGAGAGAAAATAGTTGCAAAAGACATGTGGTAAAGGACTATTATCACAAAGATACAAAGAAATCAAACTCAACAATAAGAAAACAGCCTGATTAAGGTCCAAAGACCTTAACAGACACTACACCAAAGGTACACATAAGGTATATAAGCATATGAAAAGACGCTCTACATCATATGCCTCAGGAAAGCAAATTAAAACAACAGTGAAATACACACCTGTTAGAATGGCCAAAACCAGAACACTGACAACACCACATGTTGGTGAGGACATGGAACAACAGGAATTCTCACTGCTGGTGGTAATACAAAATGGTGCAGCCACTTTGGAAGACAGTTTGGTGGTTTCTTACAAAACTAATCATACTCATAGTATGCAGTCCAGCAATCTCACTTCTTCATATTTACCCAAAGAAGTTGAAAGCTATGTTGACACAAAAACCTCGCATGGATATTTATAGCAGCCGTACTCATAATTGCTGAAACTTGGAAGAAATCAGTATGTCCTTCAGTAGGTGAATGAATAAATGAGCTGTGGTACATTCAGACAATGGAATTCATTCAGCGCTGAAAAGATATGAGTGATTAAGCTGTGAAAAGACATGGAGGAAACTTAAATGCATATTACTAAATGAAAGAAGCCAATCTGAAAAGTCTGCATACAGTATGATTCCAAGTATATGACATTCTGGAAAAGGGAAAACTAAGAGACAGTAAAAAATATCAGTTGTTGCCAGGTGTTTGGGAGAGAGAGGGATGAACAGGTAGAGCTCAGGGGATGTTTTGAAGGCAGTGAAAGTACTCTGTCTGATACTATAATGGTGGATGCATGTTATTATACATTTGACCAAATCCCTAGAAGGTACAACATCAAGAGTGAACCCCGTCTGGGTGTGGGTGGCTCACATCTGTAATACCAGCACTTTGGGAGGCCAAGGAGGGTGGGTTGCCTGAGGTCAGGAGTTTGAGATCAGCCAGGACAACATGGTGAAACCCCATCTCTGCTAAAAATACAAAAACATTAGCTGGGCCTGGTGGTAGGTGCCTGTAATTCCAGCTACCTGGGAGGCTGAGGCAGGAGAATCGCTTGAACCTGGGAGGCGAAGGCTGCAGTGAGCCAGGATTGCACCATTGCACTCCAGCCTGGGCAACAAGAGGGAAACTCTGTCTCAAAAAAAAAAGGAGTGAACCCTAATAAAAACTCTGGACTTTGTGTGATCCTGATGTATCAATGTAGGTTCATAACTGTGACTCTGGTGGGAGGTGTTGATGATAGGGAGGCATGCAGGGGAGTAGAGGGCATGTAGGGTATCTCTGTATTTTCCTTCTTCTCGTTTTCACTGTAAACCTAAAACTGCTCTAGAAAAAATAAAAAAGTATTCCATCTTTATTCCACAATTCTGTTTCTCAAGCAGGGCTATATGTGGAAAATCTCCCTGAGAGAAGCTGTAAGCCTTAATTCATTCATATCTAGCCACACCGCAGCCTGGATTGGTTTATTACATTAGCTCACAGTCATCTGGGAAAAGCAGAAAATATTTTAAACATAATGACTAACCTGGCTTTCTGCCCTATATCCTTGAGTTTCAAACCAGGAGTTTTCAAGCTTTTTTTGACAGTAACATTAAGCAATAAATTTTACATCACAACATAAGATGCATATACCTAAAGCTGAAATCCTTACAACGTGCCATGCACTTTGTTATTTTCTTTTCTAGTCGATTCTATTTATTTTAAAGAGTGCTAACTGCCACCCATGAAACCAATTTCATGATCACTGAATGGGTCATGACCTGCAGTTTGAAAAACAATGGTTCAGGCTACAGGAACATCCGCTGCAGGCTGAGCCCTAATAATCCAGCAGAAATTCAAACACAGCTGAGTAGTTCGAGGTCAAGGTTGCTGTTGGCCAACTCTTACCTTAAGTCCTATTCTGATAATTAGGTTCTTGCTTTGTTTCTTGTACTCCAATTCTAATACAGAATCACTATTTAGGACCCCAGAACAATAGTCTCTTTTGTGATGTATTTCTCTTACCCTAAAGTCTTGCTTCACATGCCTACGTCCCCACTGCACACTCTCAGACTTGGCCAGCTCTGGCTGAAATTGCCCAGCACCTACCACAGTACCCTGAGCAGAGGAAGCCTTCAATGGCTGCCAAATAATTATGGCCATGGCCTGTTGCATACCACTAAATCAGCAGGATGTCATCTTTCTGCTTCTTTGGACTTCCTGCTAAGTGAGTGTTAGCCCTGTTGCGTCTCTCAGTTCCCTCTGCAACCCACCTGGAGTTAAACCAATCTCAGCTTTGCCACTGTGGAAGGGAGTTCAAGGAGGGGTCTGGAACCTGTCAGAATGGAGACTGTTAAGTGAGAGGGTGCAAGCAACAGAGTAGTAGGAGAGCACAGATCATCTGAGATGGAAAGTAAGGGTGCAGCGAAGGAAGAGGCTGGTGCCCAAGATAATCTTCGTAGGATAAATACAGGCAGTGTCATGAGGCCCACAGACCCGGCACCTAGTACTGACTCTTCAACTTCTAGCTCTATGCCTCATTTTATGCACCTGTAAATTTGAAATCTTATTAGCACTTTTTAAGTGGGTCTGTTGTAGGGATAAGGCGAAATAATGCAGTTAATGCAGCAAGCAATAATTATTTCACAATTTTGCTTGCAGCAAAGTTTGGTAACAATAGATTTCTTAGACTGTGGCTATGACAAGTGTTCAGCAGATTCTGGTGTCCTCTTCCTCCTTTTAATATTACCCTCCCTTCTCACTGCCTACTGACCTGAAAAGGAATCTTCATTGGTTATTCCTGCTATGGTAGTTGGTGAGAACCCCCTGGAGAGCTACCCCGCTTGTGGGTGTTGACGTTTTGAGAGAAGATGAAGACTAGAGATCTTACAGAATGGCAGAAATGGCTCCTAATTAAACTTCGGTCATCATGATGAGAGTGAAGGGTGTTATTTTGGCTAGGAGCATCTCAGTGATTGGTGTACACCTCAAAACACTGTAACTGTGGTGGAATTCAGGTTTACAAGTTGGCACCATAACTCAAGGCATCTATTTATGCACTTGGCTTTGACCCTAGTGATATTAAAGCAGAAGTTAAAACATTTTCAGTCTTACTGAAAGATCAGATATATCCACAAAGTGTTTAAGATTTTTCATATTCTTATAGAACATCAATAAAGTCCATAACTACTTCATCATGAAACACTGGTACATGTTTTGTATTATTTCATTTAATTAATTCTAATTATTAATTCATTTACCTCCCAAAAATTCCATCTTTCACCGTCCCAGACTAACTCTTGCAACACTTTAATTTTTCAAGTACTATATGGGGAAAGTCTGCGTAAGGCATGTGTAATTTTAAAATGGATTAAGTACTCTTATATCACACTCTTCTGTTTACACCTCTCTCAAGATGGTGTGTATGTGTGTATTTGTGTGAGATGTGTGTGTGTATGTGTGTGTGTGTATATTATATATATGAAATCTGGATATGTTTATAATATTCAGACATATGCTTATAAATATTCATAAGGCAATTCATACATAAATGAATAATTTAAGTTCCCTAACATCACCCGAACTGTTTATAGAATTCTCTTTCTGTCCCAGTTGAGCATCACCTCATAAAGTTCTTCACAGACACCTTCTCTCAGCTAGCACTCAGGTAAGTAGGTATGTCTAATGTCACTGATAAAGTATACAGAATAGTATTAATTTCCTACTCTTAAACCAATACAGATTATGATCTTACAATTCTGGAGGTCAGAAGTACTAAAATCCATATGAATTTTAGGATTTTTGTTCTATTTCTGTAAAAATGACATTGAAATTTTGATAGAGATTACACTGATTCTGTAGACCACTTTGGGCACTTGGGGACACCTTAGCAATACAAGCATGCATTGCTAACAACAGGAATATGTTCTGAGAAATTCATTGTTAGGTGACTTCACAGCTGTGTGAAATCATAAAGTGTACTTACATGAACCTAGATGGGATAGGCCACTGCACACCGAGGTGATATGGGACAGCCTATAGATTCTAGGTTACAAACTGGTATGGCATGTTATCATACTCAATACTGTAGGCAATTATATCATGGTGGTGTTTGTGCATCTGAACATATCTAAACATGGAAAAAGTAAAAACACTGCATAAAAGATAAAAATGGTACACCTGTATAGGGCACTTACCATGGCTGGAGCTTGCAGGACTCAAGTTGCTGAGTGAGTCAGTGAGTGGGTGGTGAGTGAATGTAAAGGCTTAGGACATCACTGTACATGACTATAGACTTTATAAACACTGTACACATAGGCTACACTAAATTTGTAAAAAATATTTTCTTTTGGCCGGGTGCAGTGGCTCATACTTGTTGTAATCCCAGCACTTTGGGACACTGAGGTGAGAGGATCATGAGGTCAGAAGATTAAGACCATCCTGAACAACATGGTGAGACCCCATCTCTACTAAAAATATAAAAAAATTAGTTGTGTATGGTGGCATATGCCTGTAGTCCCAGCTACTCGGGAGGTTGAGGCAGGAGAATCTCTTGAACCCGGGAGGCGGAGGTTACAATGAGTTGAGATCACACAATTGCGCTCTAGCCTGGTGACAAAGTAAGACTCCGTCTCAAAAAAAAAAAAAAAAAAAAATCTTTCTTCAATAATAAGTTAACCTTAGCTTACCGTAACTTTTCTACTTTATAAACTTAAAAAATTTTTTAAAATTTTTGACTCTTTTGCAATAACACTTAGCTTAAAACACAAACACATTTTAAAGCTGTACAAAAATAGTTTCTTTCCTTATTCCTTATTCTGTAAGCTTTTTTCTATTTTTAAAATTTTTATATATTTTCTACTTTTTAAACTTTTTTGCTAAAAACTCAGACACAAACACACACATTAGCCTACTTTACACAGGTTGGGATCATCAATATCACTGTCTTCCACCTCCACATCTTGTCCCATTGGGAGGTCTTCAGGGGCAATAACCTGCACAGAGCTGTCATCTCCTAGATAACAATGCCTTCTTCTGGAATCCCTCCTGAAGGACCTGCCTGGGGCTATTTCATAGTTAGACTTTTAAAAATAAGTAGAGGGAGTACACTCTAAAATAACAGTAAAACTTATAGAATAGGAAATACATAAACTAGTAGTAACATAGTTGTTTATTACCATTATCCAATATTGTACACTGTGTATTCTGTGCTAGACTTTTATATGATTAGCAGTGCAGTTGGTTTGTTTATACCATCATACCCATACGTGAGTAACGTGTTGTACTTTGTTATTACAGTGGCTACTATGTCACTAGTCAATAGGAAGTTTCCAGCTTCAGTAGAATCTTGTGGGACCACCAGATATGTGAGCCAACACCAAAGTGTTGTTATCTGGTGCATGACTGTATTAATTCCTCCAATCCATGAAAATGAGAAATCTTTCCCTTTATTTGTGTCTTCTTTAATTTCTTTGATCAATGTTTTGTAGTTTTCAGTATACATAAATTTCACCTTCTTGGTTAAATTTATTCCTAAGTATTTTATTCTTTTTGATAACATCACAAATGGGATTTTCTTTTTTTTTTTTTTTTCTTTTTTCTTAGCTTTGGGGTTTTCTTTTAGATAGTTCAGTGTTAGTGTATAGAAACACAACTGATTTTTTTTTTCTTTTTGAGTCAGGGTCTTACTCTGTCACCTAGGTTCGTCACAAACTCCTGGGCTCAAGCAATCCTACTGCTTCAGCCTCCTGAACACCTTGGATTACAAGCATGCACCATCATGCTCTGCTAGGGTTTTGTTTGTTTATTTGTTTGTTTGAGATGGAGTCTTGCTCTGTCACCCAGGCTGCAGTGCAGTGGTGCTATCTCGACTCACTGCAACCTCTGCCTCCCGGGTTCAAGCAATTCTCCTGCCTCAGCCTCCTGAGGAGTTGGGACTACAGGTGTATGCCGCCATATCCGGTTAATTTTTTCTGGTATTTTAGTGGAGATGGGGTTTCACTGTGTTGTCCAGGCTGGTCGCGAACTCCTGAGCTCCAGCAATCTGCTTGCCTCAGCCTCCCAGAGTGCTGGTATTACAATCGTGAGCCACCACGCCCAGCCACTCTGCTAGTTTTTTAAAACTTTTGTAGCAGCCAGGTCTTGCCATGTTGCCCAGACTGGTTTCAAACTCCTGGACTCAAGTAATCCTCCTGCCTCAGCCTCCCAAAGTGCTAGAATTACAAATGTGAGCCACTGCACCCAGCCACAACTGATTTTTGTATGCTTATTTTGTATTCTGCAACTCTACTAAATTACTTTATTAGTTCTAGTAGTTTTTTTGGTATAGTCTTTAGGGTTTTCTATATATAAGATAATGCTGTCTACAAACAGAGATAATTTAACCTCTTCATTTCCAATTTGGATGACTTTTATTTCCTTTTCTTGTCTAACTGCTCTGGTTAGAACTTCTGGTACTATGTTGAATAGAAGTGGGCACACTTCTCTTGTCCTGATTTTAGAGGAAAAGCTTCTAGCTTTTCACCATTGAGTATGATGTTGGCTCTGGGCTTGTGATACATGGCCTTTGTTATGTTAAGGTACTTTCCTTCTATATCTAATTTGTCAAGAGTTTTTACATAAAAGGATGTTGAACTTGGTGAGATTTTTTTTCTGTGTCTATTGAGATGATCTTACAATTTTTATCCTTCATTCTAATTTTTATGGAACCACAAAAGACCTCAAATAGCCAAATAAATCTCGAGAAAGAAAAACAAAGCTGCAGGGATCACACTCCCTGGTTTCAAACTGCATTACAAAGCTATAATAATATAAAAAAAAGTATGGTTCTAGTATAAGAACAGACACATAGACCTGTGGAACAGAATAGAAAGCCCAGAAATTAACCTATGCATATATGGTCAACCAATCTTTGACAAGGTCACCAAAAAAACCCAGAAGAAAATCTCTTTAATAAAACTACTGGGGAAACTGGATATCCATATACATAAGAATGAAATTTGGCCAGATGTGGTGACTCATGCCTGTAATCCCAGCACTTTGGAAGTCTGAAGCAGGAGGGTCACCTGAGCTGAGGAGTTCCAGCCCAGCCTGGTTAACATAGCAAGACCTGTCTCTACTAAAAATCACAAAAATTAGGCAAGCATGGTGGCACCTGCCTGTAGTCCCAGAAACTTGGGAGGTGAAGGTGGGAGAATTGCCTGAGCTCAGGAGGTCAAGGCTGCAGTGAGCCATGATCACACCACCGCACTCTAACCTGGGCAACAGACCAAGCTGCTATCTTAGAGAAAAAAAAAAAAAAACACCAAAAGAATAAAATTTGACCATTATCTTATACCATATACAAACATTAACTTGAAATGGATCACAGACTTAAATGTAGGATTTGAAGCCATAAAACTCCTAGAAGGAAACATGGGGAAAAAGCTCCTTGACGTCGATTTAGGTAATTGTTTTCTTGATATGACACCAAAAGCGCAAGTAACAAAAACAAAAATAGACAAGGAACTGTATCAAGCCAAAAAGCTTCTTTACAGCAAAGAAAACAATTCACAAAACTAAAAAGCAACCTATAGGATGGGAGAAAATGTTGACAAACAATATATTTGATAAAGGGTTAATATTCAAAAATATATAAGGAACACACACAACTCAATAGCCAAAAACCAAATAACCCAATTTAAAAATGGGCAAAGGATCTGAACAGACATTTCTCCAAAGAAGATAAACAAATGTTCAACAGGCATGTGAAAAGGTGCTTAATGAACACCACTAGTCATCAGAGAAATGCAAACTAAAAATCACAATGAAATATCACCTCACATTTGTTAGAACAGCTATTATCAAAAGGATGAATGATTAGTGTTGGCAATGGTGTCAAGAAAAGGAACAGTTGTATGCTACTGATGGGAATTAAAATCAATACAACCATTATGGAAAACAGTAGGGAGGTTTCTCAGAAAATCAAGACTACTGTATGATCCAGCAGTTGCACTTCTGGGTGCAATTATATGTATCTAAAGGAAATGAAATCAGCACTTCAAAGAAATATGTGTACCCCTATGTGTATTGCAGCATTTTTCGCAGTAGCCAAGACGTGGAAACATCCTAAGTGTCTACCAGCAAATGAATGGAGCAGGTGCAGTGACTCACAGCTGTAATCCCAGCACTTTGGGAGTCTGAGGTGGGAAAATCACTTCAGTCCATGAGTTTGAGACCAGCTTGGGCAATATAGCAAAACCTTGTCTCTACTAAAAATTTAAAAATTAGCTGGGTGTGGTGTTGAGTACTTGTAATCTCAGCTACTTATGAGGCTGAGGGGGGAGGACTGCTTGAACCTAGGAGTTCAAGGTTGCAATGAGCTATGACCACGCCAGTGCATTGCACTCCAGTGTCAGTGACAGAGCAAGACCCTTTCTCTAAAAAAAGAAAAAGAAATAGATGAATGGATAAAGAAAAAAGAGGGGAATCCTCTTATTTGTGACAACATGGATGAGCCTGGAAGATATTACATTAAGTGAAATAAGCCAGACACAGAAAGACAAATATTGTATCACCTCACTTATATGAAGAATCTAAAACAGCTGACCTAACAGAAGTAGAGAGTAAAATGGTGGTTGTCAGGGGCTTGGGGGTGGGGAAAACGAGAAGATGGTGAAAAAAATACAAACTTTCAGTTATAAGATGAAGTTCTGATGGTCTGATGTACAGCATGAATGGCAATGACGTATTACTTCATTTGATTGTAGCAATCCTTATACAATGCATATGTATATCAAATCATTATGTTGTACAACTTAAATATGTTCAATTTTTGACAATTATTATCATTTAAAAAACTTCCATATTAAAAAAATGTATGAAAAGATATCAGCAGGGTTGCATTCCTTCTGGATAATCTGCTTACTTAACTTTGCTGGCTTCTAGCAGCTGAATTTCATGGCCTCTTCCTCTATCTTTTTATTTTTTGAAATAGGGTCTCACTCTGTTGCCCAGGCTGGAGTGCAGAGTGGCACCATCTCAGCTCACTGCAACCTCTGCCTTCTGGGTTCAAGTGATTCTCCCACCTCAGCCTCCCAAGTAGCTAAGATTATAGGTGCATGCCACCATACCCAGCTAATATTTTGTATTTTTGGTAGAGAAGGGGTTTCACCATGTTGCCCAGGCTGGTCTCGAACTCCTGAGCTCAAGAGATCTGTCCACCTCGGCCCCCCAAAGCATCCTCCTCTATCTTCTAAGCCACCAACATAACATCTTCAAATCTCTTTTTGTTTCCATCCTCACATTTCCTTTTCTGACTCTGACCCTCCTGCCTCCTCTTAGAGGAACTCGTGATTTCCTTAGGCCCTTTGAGAACCCAGAATCTCAAGACCCTTAAGTTAATCACATTTACAAAGTCCCTTTTGTGATATAAAGTAACATTCTCAGGTTCTGCGGGATATGGACATCTTTGGAGGGTCATTATTCACCTTTCCCTTTGTACTTATGGTGCTCTGGGTGCAATTACATGTATCTAAAGGAAATTAAATCAGCACTTCAAAGAAATATGTGCACCCCTATGTGTATTGCAGCTTTTTTTGCAATATCCAAGACATGGAAACATCCTAAGTGTCTACCAGAAATGAATGGGGCAGGTGCGGTGACTCCCGGCTGTAATCCCAGCACTTTGGGAGTCTGAGGTGGGAAAATCACTTAAGTCCGTGAGTTTGAGACCAGCCTGGGCAATATAGCAAAACCTTGTCTCTACTAAAAATTTAAAAATTAGCTGGGTGTGGTGTTGAGTATTTGTAGTTTCAGCTACTTATGAGGATGAAGTGGGAGGACTGCTTGAACCTAGGAGTACAAGCATAAGTACACAGGGAAACAGTATCACACAATAATTTCCTGTATGTCAATCTATTTCTTGCCAATAGAAGGAAAGGAGTTTGCTCATGATGGTGTGAGTGCTTATTCTAACTCTCTAGATGTCATGCCAAATGCCTTTATCATTCTAAATACCAAATATATATCGCAATCCAAATGATGAATAACAGGAGACTATAAATAGGCCTCAAAGGCTGGAAAGTCTTAACAACAGAACAGGAAAATCTAAAATTACTTAAAATATATTAATGGTGCATTCCTTTTGCTTAATTTTTAAAAGCATTAGGCCTTAGGTGCTTAGGATAAAAAGCTATCACCATCTTGATATTCTCTCTACTTAAAGGAAATCAATGTCTTCTAAAATCGATGTCTTTAAAACCACTCATTCTTCATTAAAGTGTTGATTTAACCAGCCACTGTTTACTGAGCATTCACAATGTGCCAGGCACTGCAGTGGTCACGGGGTATAATATTGACCAAGATCAATATGGTTTTTTCCCTTATAAGCTTACAGTCTCGTGGGAGACAAGAAAAGCAAGGAAATTATCACCACATGTGCAATAAGCGTGATAGGAATGGTTCTCACTGCCATCCACTTACACCCCAGTCTTAGGGCTGGGCACTGTCCCTTCCATTCCACCATCTCATCCCTGGGTGTCAGGGTCCCATTCCCCTCTGCTGAGAGAAGAACTCATCAATATTCCAAGTTCTTGATAAATGGAAGGGAGCAGCGACAACCCACACATTTCAATGGAAAAGCAACAATTTAGGTATGGTAACGGAAACCGTAAAGGAGAAGATGCACCCTTTTGGGGTAGTGTGTGGTAAGCCTAGAACGGCAATGAATGGTTAACAGGCATTGGTTGGGTTTTGGCATGAATCCTGGTGGTGTTCACTGTATAGTTAGTGACTCTGATGCTGTCCCCACTGCTGTGTGTTTGTCCTGCCAGATCGAGCCTCTCATTCCCACCCCCACCTCCTCTAAGGCCATGCACTTCCCTTGCTCTACCATGTTCCTGCTCCTCCACCCAATCTCCTCCACTCACACACAGGGTGGGGAGGGGAGGCTTCGTTTTCTTTCATCCTCTTTTACTGTTATTTTTACTGTCTAAACTCTGTTCTCTGATTCCCTCAGGACATTTCTTCAGATATTCAAAATCCTGTTTAGAAGTTTTTAAAAAAAGAAACACTGAACATTGACTGTTTCCTGCGTTTTAAATTCCTGCTTTAACAATCCTCCTTCTCCTCCAGGCAAAGTAGATGCCTCTGACAACGGAAAAGTCACGCAAGCACAAGGATGCTGGGAAAAGCAAAGCACAAAGGCTGATGTTTGGAGATATTATCAGGCACTTAACTGTTATGACAGGGGGAAGTTCAGGACGCAAAGGGGCCAGAGACACCGTCTCCAATCAGATCCCACAGGGCCTTGTAAGGAATGCTAAGGCAGCAGGACTTTGCTGTGAGAGCAGTGCAAAGCCAGCTAACGGTCTCAAGCAGGGAGGTGTCAGGATCAGATTTTCTCGTTAAAGTATCAGTTTGGTAGCACTGTGGAGAACAGGGTGAGGAGAGCAGCAAGAACACAGATGCATACTCAAAGTGAGAAATGAGGGTGGCTTGCATTGGGATAATAGAGCGGGTATGGAAGGGACTGGATGCTTTTGTGAGATATTTAGGAAATCCAGTGGGCAAAACTTAGTGGCTGGTTGAATGTGGGCGATGGAGAAAGAAGGGGGGTCAAGAATGATTTTCCAGGGATCCCATGTGAACGACTGAACTTCTTATTTATGCAAGACAAGGAACATGGGAAGATGAGCAGGTGGGGTGGAGGAGGGGATCCAAGAGAGTGAGTCCAGCTTGAGGCATGTGGAATCTGGACACTCAAGTGGAAGAGTTAAATAGGCAGTTGGATATCATATCTGGGGCTCAGGAAAGAAGTTCGGACTGCAAATAGAGATTCGGGATTCATCAGGGTAAAGCTGATAATTCCAGCTGTGAGAAAGATTGAGAACATTTGGGGAAATATTTTGAAAATGAGCGAATGTAAGGGGACCAAGTCAGGACCTTGAAGAATACTGATATTTGAAAGATAGAGAGGGGAACAAGTCTGCAAGGGAACCTAAAATGGAACTGTAGGCAGAGAACCAGGAGAGTGTATGTTGCAGACGGTAAGGAAAAGTTTGTGTGTGTGTGTGTGTGTGTGTGTGTGTGTGTGTGTGTGTGTGTGTGTTTAAATGAATGTAGTAAACAACAATAAAAGCTGTGGAGAAGTCAGGAAGGAAAGAATAGTATGTATCAGCAAAGTTATTAAGCAGTTTCAGAAGCGTGAAGGACAGAAACCAAATCATAGCGATTTAAAAACTAAAGGGGATTTAAGAAAATGAGATTATTGATCATTAGAGAAATGAAAATCAAAACCACAGTAAGGTATCATCTCTCACCAGTCAGAATGGCTATTATTAAAAAATAAACAAATAACAGATGCTGGCCAGGCATCCCAGCACTTTGGGTGGCTGAGGTGACCAGATCACTTGAGATCAGGAGTTCAAGACCAGCCTGGTCAACATGGTGAAACTCCATCTCTACTAAAAATACAAAAATTAGCCAGGCATGGTGGTGTGTGTCTGTAGTCCCAGTTACTCAGGAGGCTGAGTCAGGAGAATCGCTTGAATCTGGGAGGCAGACATTGCAGTGAGCCAAGACTGTGCCACTGCACTCCAACCTGGGCGACAGAGCGAGACTCTATCTTAAAACAAAAACAAACAAATAAAACAGATGCTGGTGAGGTTGTGGAGAAAAGGGAACACTTAAACACTGTTGGTGGGAATGTAAATTAGTGGAACCATCGTGGAACACAATATAAGCAGTATGGCAATTCCTCAAAGAGCTAAAAGCAGAACTTAAATTCTACCCAGCAAACCCATTACTGGGTCTATACCCAGAGGAATATAAATCATTGTACCATAAAGACACATGCACACGAATGTTGACTGCAACACTATTCACAACAGCAAAGACATGAAATCAACATAAATGCCCATCAATGACACATTGGACAAAGAAAATGTGGTACATACTTACCATGAAATACTATGCAGCCATAAAAATGAAAAAGATCATGCTTCTGTGGGAAGGTGGATGGAGCTGGAGGCCATTATCCTTATCAAATTAATGCAGGAACAGAAAACCAAATACCTCATATTCTCACAAGTGGGAGCTAAATGATGAGAACTCATCAACACAAAGAAGGGAACAGCAGACACTGTGGAGAGTGAGCGGAAGGAGAGGAGCAGAAAAGATAACTATTGGGTAATAGGCTTAGTACCCAGGTGATGAGATAAACTGTGCAACAAACCCCCATGACATGAGTTCACCTGTGTAACAAAACTTTACATGTACCCCCCTAATCTAAAATAAAAGTATTTTTAAAGAAAGAAAATGGGATCAGTGAAGGTAGACAGATGTTTCCAGACGTGTGGCTGAGAATGAAAGGCAAGAGTTGGGGGGTGGGGGGTGTGATTTAAAGTGGAAGAAACAAATGTTTCTAAATCCTGTTAGAATTTGAAAGAATCAATGAGCATTTCTGGGCCAAATTTCAGATTATACTTTTCCCTTATTAAATATCCAAAATGATTTGATTTATGAGTAAATTATGTGGCTAAGTTAAACAAAATCTTTCTTTTGCCTGAAACAGCCAGAAAATAAAATGACATTAACTATGAGGTGTTTTTAATTGGTCTAGTAATTTTGAATATATTTGTGTTAAAAGAATAAGACATTATAATTTCAAAGAGTTCTTTCTCAAGATATAATATGAAAATATCTAACATTCTTGATTTTGCTAATTGTTCTTTTTTTTCCCTTATCTTTTTTTAAATTATTATATATATACTTTTTATTGCATTTTAGGTTTGGGGGTACATGTGAAGAACATGCAAGATTGTTACATAGGTACACACGTGGCAGTGTGATTTGCTGCCTTCCTCCCCATCACCTATATCTGTTATTTCTCCCCATGCTATCCCTCCCCAACTCCCCACCCCCTGCTGTCCCTCCCCTTTTTCCCCCCGACAGACCCCAGTGTGAGATGCTCCCCTCCCTGTGTCCACGTGTTCTCATTGTTCAACACCCGTCTATGAGTGAGAATATGTGGTGTTTGGTTTTCTGTTCCTGTGTCAGTTTGCTGAGAATGATGGTTTCCAGGTTCATCCATGTCCCTACAAAGGACGCGAACTCATCGTTTTTGATGGCTGCATAACATTCCATGGTGTATATGTGCCACATTTTCCCTGTCCAGTCTATCATCGATGGGCATTTGGGT
>PVKV010032744.1:0-19486 GCA_004027835.1 Alouatta palliata
GTTGGGGGGAAAAGGGGAGGGACAGCAGGGGGTGGGGAGTTGGGGAGGGATAGCATGGGGAGAAATAACAGATACAGGTGATGGGGAGGAAGGCAGCAAATCACACTGCCATGTGTGTACCTATGTAACAATCTTGCATGTTCTTCACATGTACCCCCAAACCTAAAATGCAATAAAAAGTATATATATAAAAAAAAAAGAAAAAAAAATAATAATCCTATTGAGCTATTTCAATGTATACTAGGCTCAAGCAATTCTTAACTTCTCTTATATTTACTTTTATCCAAAAGCTGTCTAATCTTCCGGGTCAAGTATGTATCATTTCTTGATCATTTCTCTGTATCTTCAACTGTTTAGCCGAGAGTGATTTGCCACTTTTTTGTAAAAGTTTGGCCCTTATCACAATTATTTACTTGACCCTAATAATATGTTACCCTGAATCACTATTTTTATTTATGCTTTGTCTTCCTTTTTTTTTTTAATCTTTTTTTTTTTTCTTTTTTAAAAAAGATGGGATTTCACCATGATGGCCAGGCTGGTCTTGAACTCCTGACCTCATGTGATCCACCCACCTCGGCCTCCCAAAGTGCTAGGATTACAGGCATGAGCCACCGCGCCCGGCCTTCCATTTTCAAATTAATTGGAAATTGCTTAAGTACTCTTCAGCTTTTCTTTTTAAAGCAACCTGCTAAGTATTTACAGGTTAACTTTAAGTATATTTGTTCAAGTATGAAAAATAAAAATAAACTCACTGTAACCCACTCTGTGAAAATTAATGCTTTCTTTTCATTTATATCCCTTATAATCCATTTTCTTCACCAATAAAGAACCATAGATTATAACTGCTGAAATGTGGAAAGCATCTTTTACAGTAGACAGAATCTAGAAAATTGATTTTCATAGATTTTTAGGACTTGTTACATTAGCTTTGAATACTATGGGTCCCCTCTATTCAACATCATAACTATTAAAGAATGAATATTATTTTTAAGGAAATCACTTATGTTTTTTCTTTGTCTTCATTTCCTCCTCCCTAGCATAAGTATTCTTGTTATATTAAGATACATATAACAATGAATTTCTCCTGGAAAGAGTGGTAAAGACATCATACTGAAGTAATATTTCATTACTTTCAAAGATACTTGCTAAACAATCTTATCACAGTATCAGAAACATCCATATTTTATGATCAGCAAATGTTGGAAGGTATTCTTGAGTAACTTGTGTTACATGGATTCTCAAACATTTCCGAAGCATTCATCTCTAAATTTAAATTAACACAGCATTTAGTCTACTTACTTCTCACCCATGTATTCAAATGGATGTTATTTAAATGCTATTTTCCAGAGCTATTTTATGATCATAAAAATTCCTTTAAAAGCATAATCTTTTTTAATTTCAAGCTTCATTTTTCTCAGTATCATTAGTATAAATTCCCAAATACACAAATGTGACTGAAAATTGAAAAATGGTAAGATTCAGTTATACTTGAAGGTTGGTAACACCTCCATCAAAAGAACTAGGCATGACCTGAAACTGAAAATGAAGAGGCAACTTAATGGCACAAAACAATAACCTACTTATTTTATATATAAAATGTACAAATTATTTGAACTCTGATCCCTTAATGTGAGAGTTTACTTTATTAACCCACGAAACTGAGTATACAAATCTCCTGATACTGAACTACACTAGGGAGAAGCATACGGTAATACATATTATAGTGATTCACTGTCCAGCAGAGGGAGGATTTCCTCAATTTCAGCCATGTGCTACACTGTATTACTGCACGTGGGGTTCTTCTATTTGAAATAAACATGAGGGCAACTTCCATAAAAATGAGTTATTTTCTTTTCTATAGAACATGCTTATCATAAACCGGCATACTACAGCATGTTGGAGAGGAAGCATGGGTTTCATTTCCAGTAAGAATAGAATACTCCACTCTGCCTTATTATATTTGCATTAACAGTTGTAGAAAATGTAGGAGGTATTTTTATGACCTTGTCAAGAGCAGCAGATGAAAAGAGGAGAATAATCCATGGACCTCCAGAACTTGATACCATTGTGTTGAAAGTTGTCCTTGTTAGGTTTTGGTTACCAGCCCTATTATGCCTATTTTATTCATGAGAAGCAAAGAATATGTCCGAAAGGCAATTTTAGTTCTTGTATATTAGCTTGTTCTGATGGTTTAATTTAATATCGAAAGTTTTTTTTCATTCTTCTAAAATTCACTTCTCAGATATGTGTTCCTGATGCTTTCAATAACGTAACTAAAAAAATTGTAAAATGAGTAAAAAAATATTTGGTTACATTTGAAAAAATGTTTGGTTTGACTTTTGTTCCTCTTAATTTGAATAGGTTTTTCTATAAATGCATAGAAATACACTGGAGTTCTTTAATGTTTATGAAATTTTAAAAAACATTTATAGTCTTTAGACAATTATTAGAACGGAAAAAAAGTTTTCTGAATTCTTGGTGTAAGACTATGTGTTGTATATTCACCCATATGCAGTTTTATTATGCTTTTCATATCTCAAGTACTAAAAAAATGAAGGAAATCAAAGTTTTCTTTATTTTTCTCATACATTCTCCATGTCTATATTTCATTTATGTGCAGAAGCAATTTTAAATGCATATCACTGTTTTTTGAAAGGAGTATGCTTCCTTCCCTGTTGAAAAGGTCCAGAATAACAAACAGAGTAAGAATTTATAGAGGACAGAATGTTGGGCATTCAAGATTACATCATCACAAAAGCCAGACCTAATTATATCTTGGACACCAAGCTGCTGATTTAAATATATTGTGGGAATGCTATAATAAGATGGCATTATATAAGTAAATGTTCTTTTAAGTATTAACAGTTATCATTTACATTTCAAAAATTCCTTGAGACAATTTTTAGATTTCTTCTAAAGTTATATAAACCCATATCCTAAGAAAAGATGATAGCAGTTTCATTATCTTTTAAAAAAATAACAGAGAATGTTCTTGATATTTTTTTAAATCCGTATTTTTATCTGATGTTTAGAGGTAGTTTTGCTTTCCTAAGATGAATTAGGGGATAGTTTTAAGAATGATATAGTACTCCAAGATTTAGTTGATTTGCTGGGTTCAGATTTTAGCATTACAAAATCAGTAAGATAACATGCTTCAAAGTAAATGAATGAATATAAAATGAAATGAAATATAAAATTTGTATTTTAAGAAAATGAAACGTTGAGTAGCCTCCAAACAAATATTGATCCCCAAACTAAAAGAATAATTGAAATATATTTTAAAGAATTGTAAAGTATAGACAATGTTAAAAATTACTTTATTAATTGAGTACATTTTATAAAATAAATGTTTAGCAATTTGTTCCAGAAGTTGATGCACAGAGACTGTCCAAATCATAAATGTGTCTACACACACATTAACATTTGTTTCTTACCTATGAAAGGCTGGTTTTCAAATTTGTTAATATCAGGAATACTGTGGCATATATTAAATAATGTTGATGTATACGTTAATAAAGAGGGGCTAACAAAATTATCCTCCTTTTTTAACGCTGACAAATTTTTTTGTAATTTATGTGAAAATCTAATGGTACAGAGTTAGTATTTATATTATTTGCATGCTTTTAACATAATTATGAATTTTTTAACTTTTCTATATAAACTATTTTGTTAATAGATACAAATGTTAATACTACTACCGTAACAGATTTGATGTTATCATGTGTATGTCTTTTTTTCATTAAACTATATCTAAAAATTTTACATTTGCCTAAGGATATTAGAAGAAACTCTCTTACTAGGTCCATTGTTTTCATTAAACTGACAATTGTTCACCGAGTCCTTGTATTCACTCGGAACTCTGAAGGTACTAGTTTCTCAGTTATGAGTAAGATAAAAACATAACCTCTCTTTTCATGGGAATGCATACGTTATGGAAAGTGTGATAAGAAATATTTTAAAAGAACAGCAGAGTTACAAGAGAACCATACAACAAGAGAACATAATCTAGTTTCATTGTGGAGAAAGAAGTGGTTAAGAAAGGCCTTCTTGAGGAAAAAAACTTTAAACAGAGTGTTGTTAAATGCATAGGTACAAACCAAGTGATGAAGGAGGAAAGAGAGAACACATTTTTAAAGGCTAGAAGGTGAAAAGGAACCTGGTAAATTCACCAGGAAAGAATACCGAGGATGAGGGTGATATTAAGAGGAGAAAGTAGAAAGCCAAAATGTCCAAGAGTTGAACAATTTTAAACGTCATGGTAAGAAGCTAGAAATAGATCCTAAAACAAAACAAAAATTAAAATATTCTGTGAAAAGATATGATATAATTCCATGTTTTTGTCAATATTATCTTCTGATTTTTGGTGAACATTGTCATGGTGACTAAGGTTGTATCCAACTCTTCTATAGCTATTAGTTTCAAAGCTGAGAATTGGAAAAGGCACTTTAAGCATTGTCTTTTCTATACAATTAAAAAGAGTCATTTCTGTTGGATTTTAGGTACATTATCTCTAGTCCTCTCTATAATGCTATAGTAGTTTTCCAGGGCTGACATAACAAAGTACTACAATTTGGGTGGCTTAAAACAACAGAAATGTATTGTCCTATAACCTGGAAGCTAGTCTGAAATTAAAATGGTGCAGGGTGATGTTCCCTCTGAAATTCATAGGAGACTCTCCCGTTTTCCTAGCTGCTGGTGGTTTTTCAGGCAGTCTTTAGCATTCCTTGGCTTGCAGTAGCATAACTCCAATTTCTGAGATTTGGTCTTCATCATCCCATGCCATTTTTCTTCCTATGGCCATCTTGTCCTAAGGATACTAGTCATACTGCATTAGTGCTCACCATGCTCCAGTATGACTTCACCTTACCTGTTTACATGTAAATGATCCTATTTCCAAATAAGTTAAGACTCCAACATATTTGTGTAAGTGTATGTGTGTGTGTGTGTGTGTGTGTGTGTGTGTGTGAAGGGGACACAATTCAACTACTAACAGATAATCAGACCATTGTATCTAATCACACTGTACTTGATTTTACTCTGAATATAATAGCAATTTTGCCAATTATGTTTTACTACTACTTGAAGAGAAGCAAGGATGCTTTATATGACAAACTATCAATTATCACTAGAAAAAATGAATCCAAGCAATGTAGAAAACGTTTGTTTTTAAAACCCTTCCTCTTTGAGTCATAATGAATTTAATGACAATTATTATTAAAGATATTTAAATGCAAACATATGTAGAGCATTTTAAAAGTCAAGCTAAAACTAGATTTTGGAAATTATGATCAGAATAATGTTAAACTAAGAATGTTGGCTCTGATAATTTCAAATAACATTACCTTATAATCTCTATTCATGAAGTATACTGACAATGCAAGGTCAACGTATATTTCTATTTATGAGTTATTTAAAGATTCCTAAAGTAGAAGTTATGGAGATGGAATAACATTTTAAAGATGGTGATTAAATTACATTTCTAAGCATTATTCCTTTTCAATGACATTTTGAGGGCTCAGTGTTTCATATGAAATATACTCAGTGATTAAGGATTTCATCAGAATTCTTTCGTAACAGCATATTAAGGTTAGTGTTCTCATCAAGAGGCCTCTTACAAAGAAAATTTGTTCTCATCATGATTTTCTCTCCTGCTAATTTTCTGAACAAATATATGTATGTATATATATATATATATATATGTGTGTGTGTGTGTGTGTGTGTGTGTGTGTGTGTATGTGTGTGTGTGTGTTTATATATGTATGTGTGTGTATCTCATTTACCATTTATTGCAGAAACTAAAATTTTTGTGGCAAGAGGATTCAAATACTTTTTATGTTGGACAATCTGAATCTTTTTTCTTCCTTTTAACATTTTTAATTTTTTTTTTTAATTTTAGGTTCGGGGTATCTGTGGAGGTCTGTTATGTGGATATATTGCATGATGCTAAGGTTTGGGCTTCAGTTGAACTCATTACCCAAATAATGAACATAATATCCTATAGAGAGTTTTTCAATTCTTACTTCCTTTCCTCTTTCCCTCTTCTGTAGTCCCCATTGTCTATTGTTCCCATTTCTATATCCATATGTATCCAATATTTAGCTCCCACTCATAAGTGAGAACATGCTGCATTTGGTTTCATGTTCTTGCATTAATTCACTTAGGATAATGGCCTCCCAGCTGCATTCATGTTGCTGGGAAGGACACGATTTTGTTCTTTTATATGGCTGCATAGAACTCCAAGATATATATGTGACACATTTTCTTTATCCAATCCATGATTAATGAATGCCTCTTTATTTTTTTTTTTTCTGATTTTTCCCTTTAGGAATGGGAATGTGTATTTTATGCCTTACCTAATCTCATATTGGAAAGAAAATGAGTTGATAGTTGCAGATGGTATTCATATAATCCTACATTTCTTCTTAATTCCAATAGCTGCAGGTATCATTCTAGCACTATGTTAATAAAATTACTTCTCTTTAATCCTTGTACTTCTCCCATAATACACTGTGTGTTATGGGAGTTGAAAAATAAATGAGAGCTTCTATCACAATGTAATATTAAATGGATACCCTTTCACTTCCAGACCCTCTAGTGGCAACAAATCTTTTTACAAATTAAATAAAACCTCTGTCTTCAAAGCTTCTTTTAACAGCCCGTTTAATATTTAATTAATATTTTTCCCTGTGTTATCCAAACCTATGCTATTTCCTCCAACGGGTGGGGAATCAATTTGCATTTACTTTTATGTAACTCAGTCTGACGATTGCAGTGGCTCATGCCTGTAAGCTCAGCACTTTGGGAGGCTGAGGCCTGCGGATCACTTGGCAGTAAGAAGTTTGAGACAAGCCTGACCAACATGGTGAAACCCCATCTCTACTAAAAATAAAAAAATTAGTTGAGTGTGATGGCACGTGCCTTTAATTCCAACCACTCGGGAGTCTGAGGCAGGAGAATCGCCTGACTGTGCATGGGCGTCGCGGTGGAGGCGGGGATTGAGGGGGCTATATTCTGTCCATATGCTGTATTCCATTTACATGTTATATCATTTGCCTTTGCTGTTTCATTCAGTATGCCCACTGATAATAATATGATAATATGAAACAAAGAAAACAGACGTCAATATGAATAAAAACAACAGTCTAAGTAAACAAGGGCAAGAATTAAAGTGCTATTAAGTATGGTCATGTGATTTTTATGGTGGGGTAAGCAAAAGTTGGCTAATGTTTTCATAACTTGCTGAAAGTCAATGATTAGATTTTTAAAAACATACTAGAAACTACTTCCTTGGATTAAGATTTGATTTGAATTTGAGCTGCAATAGCTGAAAAATAAAAATTTTACTTTGGGAGCAAAATTAACATTTTTATAGGTATATTTATTTTCTGAACTATGATTTCAGAAATGTCTGTCAAGCTATTTCTGCTGAATGTGCTTTTCATTCAGTGTTTTACTTTGTTTAGAAGCTTTAATAAAATAGTTTGCTAACTGTAATCCAGACTCCAGACTCCTTGCTTATGTTGACATTTTGGAATGATGTGCTCTAGAGAGTATATGAACAAAAAATAAACATCAAAACATTCATTAAAACATAAGTAAAATGCAAACAAAATCAAGTATGCTCTACTTAATTTAAATACATCTTTTTTTTTTAGTTGAAAGTACTCTGAAATCTAAACATTACAGTAACTAGTTTAAAATATAGTAATGTTTACTTAATGTCATTCCAAACATTTGAACCCTTAATGATTAGGTAAGTAAAAGCAAAAGGTGTTAACATTTTAAGGTGTTAAACATTTACAGGTTTAACAGGCATTTTTATGATTGTCATGAGAACATATATTTAAATTTTAATTGAATCTATAAATACTAAAGTATTAATGTGTACTTATATTAAAATTGGATTAAAATTATAGTTATCCACTTTCAAATCACCTGAAATATGTAAGTGTTGAATTTGCATGTCTGCATATATAAGAACAAACTTCAATATTCGTTAAAAGAAGTCATAGCACTGGGGTGGCTAGTATATTATAGAGTTTTAGATAACTAAAATCCTAAAGAGATGTATATGTGTTTGAGTATATTTACATATAAACTTTATATATATATATATATATATATATATAATCTTAAACATACACACACAAACACAGCTATATCCACTTTCTTTTAACTGGCATGTTATGTTGAACATTTTGGATGTTTTGCATAGATTGACTTTCAGAATCTGAATTGCAGGGTATATTTTATTTAAGGATTTATGAAAGTGTCTAGATTCGAATATTCAATCATTAATATAATTTGGTGAAGAAACCAATGAAGAGATAATGTTGCTGTCGAAATTAATAAGTAACTAGAAGCATCATTGATTATTTGCCTTGTAGATGAATTCACAGTAGGAATATATTTATGATAAGAAAAAGACTAAGATGTTTATGCATATTTCATATTTTCAAATACATTTTTCTTTTAAAAATTTCCAGAAAGGACATATTTGGTGATTTTTATTGAAATTGCATGATAATTATAAAGAAATATTCACAGTTCTCATTCTGCATTAGCACAGCAATTATTTAAAATTTTAATTTCCTTAAAAAGCTTCTCTTTATACATGTATCACTATGCATTTATTCAATAAAAACATATTGTAGAAAAATAATGGTGTAAAATTTATTTCTCTCTCTTAGTCCCCCAATTTACATACAGGTTAACTGCTACACAGAATTGTTAAGAATTTCGACCCTCTAAGTCCATTCTTGTCTAGTTATTTATGGTGATCATTGTTGTATTCAACCAGAATTATCTTTAAGACGTTTTTGAACACCATAACCACTTTTAAAGCTACAGAATGAATGATTACATACATCATCTAAAATTTAGTAAAGTAATACAAGTTGAAAAAAATCCCCAATCTAGTATTTATAGCAGAATTTTTAAAGCAAATTATAATGCAATGTTTGTGTTACATTAATTTTGCTTGAGTGGAATCTAGTTATGAAGCCTTAAAAATCATCCAAGCATTATTATCTATTGAAATATTTCAATAGAGTCCTTGCAAGCACATTTTTATTGGAGGAATTTTGGGTCGTGTTCTTAAAGTAATATTTAGAGAAGGTTAACAATAACAAAAAGATAAATATGTAATTTTTTATCAATTCATTTTACATCTTTGTTTTAGCATTTTTTAAACTGAAGATTTAAAACATACTTTTACAACAATGCATTGATTATTTTTCTGCATTTAAATAACTTCTTTGGATCACTTTGCTGTTGGTTGAATTTCTGAATTCACCCATCTGACATACAAATGAATTGAAATTTGGTGAATTAGATCAATATTGTCTTAATACTTATTCTAGTATAATAACTCAGATTTGAATGCAAAAATAATGAGAAAATAAAGCCCAGTGTATCAGGTCAATGTGCATGCACATATTAGGCTGTGTTTGCTAATCTGCCCAATGTTGGTTAACATTAAGTATAGTTACAATGCTTATCTACACAGAGCACCACAGAACAATTACCAGGAATTAAGTGAAGTATGTTTACATTCATTCACATCAAATATTTTTAGCAGCTCCTGGTTTCAGTTAATTGTTGCATAAATGTGCATAATTTTGTAGTCTAATTCGCTAAAAAGAATGAAATTGGAAAGCAGCTTAGTTTTTAATAAATTCTTGCAAAGTCAGTGATAGCAAGGTCAAACTTAGATAAATCATATTTGACAAGGAAACTATGGTATAGGGAGTGAGTTCTACATTAATTTCAGTCTCACTTTTCTGTCTTGTCTACCACACACACATAAAATAACACAAACGCCTTTTCTAAAAGTGGGAACACCGAAACTATAAAAATTCAATGCTACCGAAATTTGTCAATTATAAAACAATAAAATATTTAGAGCAATGAAGACAGTTGCCTGTCATTGGTAAAGATTGGAGGAGGGAAATCAATATTTCTCTGAAAGAACCAACTCTGGCTTGTAGTATTGATATTTTCAACAGGATTAAAAAGCTTTTCACAGAAAGACTTCACTTAAAGAAAATTAACCTAAGAGGTATTCTGTACTTTAGTTTGATTACTACATCATGACAGTAGATATTTTAAAGGAACATAAAGTTTTCTATGTTTACTATGAAATGTCACAGTTCTAAACATTATTATAATTGGCTGTGTTGTGTTAAAGAGATTAATAAATTCCAACTATATATATTTAGTTCAACAAGTAAGTGTATTTAAATAGAATATTTTTCTTCTGTGAGGCAAGCAAAAAAAAAAAAAGCTTCTTATCCTGAGCTCTCAGCCCAAGATGTCTGCTGATCACAGCATTTATTATTGGCACCTTGAACAAATCTCTGTTTTCTACTTTGGCCTGCTGCCCTTGGGGACACATCTACGGATTAGAGAGAGTCTGCTGTGGGTGACTTTTGATTGTTTTTTAACTTTGAAGCAGCTGAGATCTCTTTAACTACTGCTAGCTTGCTGACCTTTGGCTCCAAGTAGAGTGAATTTATTTGAAAATGAAATGCATCTTGGGACATTCCCTAGTGTTAGAACGTTGATCTAAAAATGTAGCATTGTTTGCGCTCCATTGACCTCTGCTTTCAGTGTATTCTGTGACCTAACATCATTTAAATAGCTATCATTTCCTCTTAAGATCAAACAGGGTTACAATGAACCGAAACCAAGTACTTGTTTCTTTATTAATTTTATTTGAAATGCTTCTGCAACTGACATCAATATAAACGTTCACTTTCACTAAAACAACATTTTATTCTAAAAACTGTCAGCTTTTTCTAACAAGATAGATGCAAATTAACTTATGAGTTTCTGTTTTCTTCCTTTCAATTACATAATAAATATAGTCTCAGCTTGAAAAAAGTGTTGATTATGCCAAGAAAATACTTATGCAATAGAGTATATAGAAGCATCTTTATTAATAGATATATTTGAATGAAAGGAAAGTGATGAGGTGAATAAAATCTATTTGGTGATATTTTAGCACTTAAAATAAATACAATAATTAGATCTTTACTAATAAGTTGTTTGTGACTAATAGTATGTATTCGTATAAGTTTGTCCAACCATTAACTACTATGATGTGATAATTAAAAACTATCCTTTTGAGAGGATAAATTATTTATGTAACACCACCGATATGCAAAGATATGGCTAAGGTTATGGTGTCAGCCTTTCTGCATTCCTGCCTTTTTTTTACTCAATTAGTCACAAAGATTCTCATAAATATGTTTTAGTCCATCATTCTTTGTGCAATTAAGGCCACTGAATACTTGGGTCACTCTGATCAGCCACAAATCCAAAAAGAGGTAATCTTGAATCTTCAACTGGCCTGATCATAATCTTGACACTCTGATCACATAATTTAGTATTTGAAAGGCCTGATCCTTCAGGTGAGTCTTTTATACTCTCTGGAATTCAGGTGAAGTAAAATCTCCCACAGTGAGGAACATGCTAAACCTTTAAGTTATAAAATGGTGTCCCTGTATTGTTTTGGACATGTTTGAAATATCAAAGCATTCTAAACCAGATGTAAGTTAATGAGAATCGCAATCTGTCACACAACAATCAGAGATGCAATAATTAACTGGATATAATGAAAACTGTAAAGGTATCCCATTTTCACTGGGATGAAAATGTGGTGTTTCTGGTCCGAGAAGGTAGGTCTAGACTGCTGTTAGGTTGAGGGGACAGAGAAACTTGTTTTGATCTAAAGATCTGGTCTTGTTTTTAATTCTCACAGTAGTACAGGAACATCCCTCAACCCAAAACAGTTAAGTTTCTAAATTGTGATTTGGAGTCATGAATGGACCAATGAAGCACATGTTTATGTGCAATATGCCTTGAATATTTAGTTTCTCAGAATGTCATTTTATTAAAACAAAGTGATTTTTATTTGTTATAAAAATGTTCCCTTTCAGTTAATAATCTTCATTTCATATAAGTGTATGCTTATACCAAAATGTAATTAAACAATTTCCTCATTTTCATTCTAACTGGAGAGCTTACTCTGTGTACATGACCAAAAAGAAAATGACAGAAATAATTCTGAATAATTAAGAAAAATATGAATATATTTCTAAGATGCTAATATGAAAATATACTCATGTGATATCTACAGAACGTTAAAGTAATGAGACACTGTGTTAAGGAAAACCGAGTCCCCAAGAGGCCTGGTTTTAAATGTAGGAATTTTTCCAGCCCTTACCTCCATCTACACCCCGCATTTGGGAACCCAGAGTTCTCTGACTTTCCCATCCGCCCACGGTCTAGGTAGAAATTCCAGTTGAGCCTCTTTGCTCAAAAAGCCCTGGAAAAGCTCTGGGAGGAAGGGCCTCTCTGTTGCCAAAGTAGTAGCCAATCCAGTATCAGAATCAAAAATCAATCACTCCAGAGGAAGCTTAAAAGAACTCCTCTCATTGGACAAGAACATGAATGGGGCAGAAATATCTCCGGGATTGAAATCCCCCTGCCCCTTACCTGTGCGGATCCCTCCCTTGGATCCCCTCTCATGGCAGCATGGGAGCTCTTTCTCCTCTCTTTCTCTCTCTCTCTGCCTAATAAATCGCTCTCTGCTAAACTCTTTGGGTCCAAGATATTTATCCAAACGGTAAGCTCACTGCACCACCAGGACCCCTTCCCCATTCCTGGGGTAAGAGAGGTCAAGGACCTGGGCACATGGGGAAAACATCTGGAAAACACCGGGGAAACTGAAAGTGTCTTCGGGAACCTCTGCTCCCTCTCTCCATTACAGTAATGGCCTAAGACATTTTGCTTTGCGATTAATTTACACTATGAAAGTAAGTACATTCACATTTGTATTGCAAATTTATAAAATTTGTCTCATTTGATATAATGAGTAAGCACCTTGGCAATTTCAGATATTATTGTTTTTAAAAATGTAAGTATTTTTGTACAGAAAGTAGTGCATGACAATAATATTTATAGAACATTCAACCCACAATCCCAAGACTTCTTACCTATTTCTCTGATTACCTGCAGGACCTACCATCATCCTTCACTTTGCAGTTGTTTAAGAAGGATTTAGCATTGCCTCTTAACTGTTCTCCTGTTTCTTCCCTATTCTCTTAAATCTATTTTCAGCACAGCACATACAGCAATTCCCTTAAAAATGCCCATCAAACTATGTCAACCCTCTGCTAAAAACCCTCCGATGTTTTCTTGTCATTTTCAGAGTGGAATCACAGTAAAAAGATGGTATAGTAGCCTAAGGGTCTGCCTCCATGTTAACCTTCTGACCCTAACTCCTATGTCTTTTTTTCCTAACTTGGTCTACTACAGAAATATTGCCCCTTTGGTTTCTTGCAAATCGTTTTCTGCTTTAATGTATTTGCTCTTAATATTCTCTCTAGAATACTGTTTCAAACTAGATAGCTACATGACTTGTTTTCTCACCTAACACTATAACTTTATTTAAATATCAACTTTTAGAAAAGACTTTACTGACCTACTTAATTAAAATCGTGTGAATACTATCATGATATTTACTTTCCCATTTTTCACTGTTAATTTTTTCTATGGCACTTATTACCATCTGATAAGCTAATATGTGTTTACTGTCTGTCTTACCCTGTCTAGTTCACTGAGGACAGAAATTTCATTAACAACTATATTCAGTCTCTGGAACAGTACCTAACACACAGTGGGTACTTGATAAAGATTTGCTAAATAATGTAATGGATGACTGAAAAAATATCATTATTTTTTCTTTCCTTTTTTTTTTTTTTTTTTTTTGAGACAAGGTCTTGCTCTGTCACCCAGGCTGAGTGCTGTGGTGCAAACTTGGCTCACTGCAATGCAGCCCGCCAAGGCTCAAGTGATCAACATGCCCAACTATTTTTTTGTTTTGTGTTGTATTTTTATTAGAGATAAAGGTCTCAACATGCTGCTCAGGTTGGTCTTGAATGCCTGAGCTTTTTCAGCAACTTTGTTTCCCACATTTCGCAATACTTGTACTCAAACTAATGAGTTTTACCTTTGATTTATAAATCCAAACTGGGATACTTAATTCTAGTAACCAAGCTTAAAAATGGTAAATTAGACTTTATTTTTAAAAATTGCAAAAATACTATTAAAATAAATATGAAAGCCATGGGTTGTAAAAAATTTTTTCTAAAACATATATTGGATGATAAATTTTATGTAGAATATGTAAAATCTATTGCAATTTAATAATTGAAATAAGTTAAACAATCTGATTTTCCTAAAAAATGGGCAGAACATTTGAATAAACACTTCACCAGATGATTGGTTATCAAGAATACATAAAATGATGCAAATAAAAAAACATAGTGAAATGATCATATACTAAATGGAAAGGATGAAATTGAGAAAAATATCAGTAAATAACAACCAAGAAATGAGAGCAGTTAGAGCTTTTTTACATTGCTGATGAGAATGCAAGATATTACAACAACTCTGAGAAAGAGTTTTACAGTGTTTACTAAGGTTAAACAATCACATATAACATGGTCTAGCATTACCACTCTAAGTGTCTTCAAGGAGAAATAAAAATCTATTTTTACAAAAAAAATGTTTTGGGGCTGATGCTTACAGACTTCCTATGTTATCTCTGAAAATGGGAAGCAACATGAGTATTCATCAGTATAAATATATATTGGTTTATCCATGTAATGAAATACCACTCAATAATAGAAATTAGCTACTGATACATGCAACAACATGGATAAATCTGTAAAGCACATCCTAAATAAGAGAAACTAGGCACACAAAAGTACACAAATTTAATTTTATTTATATGAGATTCTGTCAAAAAAAGAAAAAAAACTAGGTAGACAAAGCAGATCAGTGATGTGCAGAGACTGGTGGTCAAAGAGGGGTTTAATTATGCTCACATGAGTACAAATTTTAACTTTTTCTAATTGAATATTGGCTTTGGGTTTATTATATATGCCCTTTTTGTGTTTGGGTACATTCTTTTTATACCTTATTTGTTCAGAGATTTTATTATAAAGGGATGTTGAATGTTATCAAATGCTTTTTCTGCCTCTACTGATACAACAATATAGTTTTTGTCCTTTATTCTGTCAATGTGATGTATCGAGTTTATTGGTTCAAATATGTTGAACCATCCTTGCAATCCTGGGACACCTCTCACTTGATTATGGTGTATAATCTTTTTAATACAATGTTGAATTTATTGAGCATGCTGTTGGGAATTTTTGCATGTATGTTAATCAGGAATATTGGCCAATAATTTTCTTTTATTTTGCTGTACTGTTGTCTGATTTTTGTGTTATAGTAATGCTGATGTCATGTGATAAGTTGGGAAGGAATCCCTCTCTGATTTTTTTAGAATAGTTTGAGAAAAATCTAGTGTTATTAATATTATTTTTTTAATTTGGTGGAATTCAGCAGTAAAGCCATCCATTCCTGGGCTTTTACTTGTTGGGAGACTTTACGCTACAGCTTAAATCTTGTTACTCATATCCATTTATTCACATTTTCTATTTTTGTTTTTGTTCAGTATTGGTAGTTCTCTATTTCTAGGAATTTATCCATCTCCTTAGATTTTATAACTTGTCGACATATAGTTGTTCATAATAACCTGTGATGATCCTTTGCATTTTTGTAGTATCAGAAGAAATGTCTCCTTTTATGTGTCTTATTTGGTTTATTTGGATCTTTCTTTCCTACTTAGCCTAGGTAATGACTTGTTAATGTTGTTTAATTTTTAATGCTTTTTTATTTCATTGAACTTTCACATTTTTTAACTCTCTATTTTCTTTATTTCTGCTCTGATCTTTATTATTTTTTCTAACTTTTTGGTTTTGGTTTGTTCTTGTTTTTCTAGTTTCTTGATGTTTGTCATTTGATTGTCTATATAAAATCTTTCTACATTTATGATGTAGGTATTTATTGCTATAAATTCACTCAGCACTGCTTTTGATTTATCTTGTAGGTTTTAAATATTGTATGTCTATTTTAATTTGTTATTATGAATTTTTAAATTTCTTTCTTGACTCATTGGTTGTTTAATGTCCATGTATTTGTATATTTTTTAATTTTGTTAGTCTTGTTAGTCACAGTTTTATTCAGCTGTGGACAAAAAAGAAATATGATTTCAATTTTTAAAAACTATGTGAATCTTTTTTTGTGACCTAGCATATGACCTATCTTTGAGAATGTCCCAAGTGCTAATGAGAAGTATGTGTTACTCTGCCACTGTTGAATGAAATGCTCTGGAAATGTCTATTAGGTCATTTGGTCTGTAGTGAAGTTTATTTGTTGATTTTCTGCCTAGATGAGCTGTGCAACCCTATAAGGGTCTATCTCTGTCTTGATATCTAATATTATTTGCTTTATAGAGCACAATACTCTGGTATTAGGTAGCTATATATATTCATTGTTGTTAGACCTTCTTTATGAATCAATTTCTTTATTGTTATTTAGTGACCATTTTTTGTCTTTACTTGCAGTTTTTGACTTAAAGTCTACCTGAATTAACTATAGCTAGTCCTATCATTTTTGGCTTCTGTTCATATAGAATATCTTTTTCTATCTCTCCACTTTCAGTCTGTGTGTCTTTGAAGTTGAAGTTAAATTTTTATAGGCAACATGTAGTTTATCTTATTTTTATTAATTCATTTAGCTTGTCTATTTTAAATAAAGGATTCAATCCATTTACACTTAATATTATTGATGAATGAGGACTTATTCTTATCATTTTGTTGTATTTTTTCTGATTATTTTATAGATTATTTGTTTCTTCTTTTATTGTTTTTTCTCTTTGCAGTGTGCTGGTTTTATTACTCTCGCCTCTTTTTTTCTCAATTGTGTGTCTGTTCTAATGGTAAGTAGACACTTTATACTTCCGTGTGTTTTCAGGATAATTATCATCCTTTGTTTTCTGTTGCAGATCTCTCTTAAGAATTTCTTGTAAGGCCAGTCTAATGGTGATCAGTTCCTTCCGTTTTGTTTGCTTGGGAATAACTTTATTTCTCATCCATTTTTGAAGTATAGTTTTACTGGTGATAGTATTCTTAGCCAGCACATTTTTTTTTTTTCAGCACTTTGAATATACCATCCTATTCTCTCCTAGCCTGCAAGGTTTCTGATGAGAAATCTAATGTTAGTCTAACGGGGATTTCCTAATATTTATTTTGATACATCTATCTTCCTCTTTTTAGAATTCTCTCTTTGTCTGTTAAGAAGAGAGATGCTCAATGGTATCCTGTAAGTTCTGTGGGCTTTCTTGATTCTTTTGTATTCTTTTTCCTTTCTTTTTTGTTCGACTGGGTTATTTCAAAAGACTTCTTCAAGGTTAGAAATTATTTCTTCTGCATGGCATAGTATGTTATTATAGCTCTTATTTGCATATCTTATTTTGTTAATTGATGTCTTCAGTTTCAAGATTTCTATGTCAGACTTGTTGAGGCACATTGCTATCTAGAACTGAAGGAGTCTTTTTTTTTTCAAAAAAAAAAAGTGGAAATATTGTTACATTTTTCAAAGCTGAAAGCCAAACATCCCTTCGCATCTCCTGAATTTTGACCAACCCAGTGCCCTGCTCCCAGTAGAGCAGCATTTCTTTTTTAGAGATGGAGTCTCACTCTGTCACCCAGGCTGGAGTTCAATGGTATGATCTTGACTCGCTGCAACCTCTGCCTCCCAGTTTCAAGCGATTCTCCTACCTCAGCCTACCAAGTAGCTGGTACTACATGTATGTGCCACCACATCTGGCAAATTTTTGTATTTTTAGTAGAGATGGGTCTTCACTATACTGACCAGGCTGGTCCTGAACTCCTGACCTCAAGATCCGCCCACCTTGGCATCCCAAAGTGCTGTGATTATAGATGTGAGCCACTGAATCTAGCCCTAGCTCTTTTTTATTATAATTTTTTTTAATTTTTATTCAGATCATGAATTGTTTTCTTGATTATGTTGAATTGCCTGTCTGTATTCTTTTTTAACCTCACTGGTTTTCTTAAGATTATTATTTTGATTTCTTTTTTAGGTGATTCATAAATTTTCATTTATTTGCACTCATTTACTAGAGAATTACTGTTTTTCTTTAGAGGTATCATGTTTCCTTAATTTTTCTTGTATCTTGTTTTCTCGCATTTATTTTTTTTTTCAGATTGCTGTTTCCTTTATTTCTTTTCTTTTTTTTTTTTTTGCAAAGGTGATTTTATTTTTTATTTATTTTTTTTTTTTTATATATATTTTTATTGCATTTTAGGTTTGGCGGTACATGTGAAGAACATGCAAGATTGTTACATAGGTACACACATGGCAGTGTGACTTGCTGCCTTCTTCCCCATCACCTATATCTGGTATTTCTCCCCATGCTATCCCTCCCCAACTCCCCACCCCCACTGTCCCTCCCCTTTTCCCCCCCAAATGACACCAGTGTGAGATGCTCCCCTCCCTGTGTCCATGTGATCTCATTGTTCAACACCCGCCTGTGAGTGAGGATATGCGGTGTTTGATTTTCTGTTCTTGTGTCAGTTTGCTGAGAATGATGGTTTCCAGGTTCATCCATGTCCCTACAAAGGATGCGAACTCATCGTTTTTGACGGCTGCATAATATTCCATGGTGTATATGTGCCACATTTTCCCGGTCCAGTCTATCATCGATGGACATTTGGGTTGGTTCCAGGTCTTTGCTATTGTAAACTGTGCTGCAATGAACATTCATGTGCATGTGTCCTTATAGTAGAATGATTTATAATCCTTTGGATATATACCCAGTAATGGGATTGCTGGGTCAAATGGAATTTCTATTTCTAGGTCCTTGAGGAATTGCCACACTGTTTTCCACAATGGTTGAACTAATTTACACTCCCACCAACAGTATAAGAGTGTTCCTATTTCTCCACATCCTCTCCAGCATCTGTTGTCTCCAGATTTTTTAATGATCGCCATTCTAACTGGCGTGAGGTGGTATCTCAATGTAGTTTTGATTTGCATTTCTCTAATGACTAGTGATGATGAGCATCTTTTCATATGTTTGTTGGCTTCATGTATGTCTTCTTTTGTAAAGTGTCTGTTCATATCCTTTGCCCACTTTTGAATGGGCTTGTTCGTTTTCTTCTTGTAAATCTGTTTCAGTTCTTTGTAGATTCTGGATATCAGCCCTTTGTCAGATGGGTAGACTGCAAAAATTTTTTCCCATTCTGTTGGTTGCCGATTCACTCTAATGACTGTTTCTTTTGCTGTGCAGAAGCTGTGGAGTTTGATTAGGTCCCATTTGTCTATTTTGGCTTTTGTTGCTTTTTGTTGTTTTGGTGTTTTGGTCATGAAGTCCTTGCCTATGCCTATGTCCTGAATGGTTTTGCCTAGATTTTCTTCTAGAGTTTTTATGGTGTTAGGTCTTATGTTTAAGTCTTTAATCCATCTGGAGTTAATTTTAGTGTAAGGTGTCAGGAAGGGGTCCAGTTTCTGCTTTCTGCACATGGCTAGCCAGTTTTCCCAACACCAT
>PVKV010032745.1:0-19483 GCA_004027835.1 Alouatta palliata
AAACCCCGTCTCTACTAAAAATACAAAAATTAGCTGGGCATGGTGGCACGTGCCTGTAGTCCCAGCTACTCGGGAGGCTGAGGCAGGAGAATTGCTTGAACCCAGGAGGCGGAGGTTGCGGTGAGCCGAGATCGCGCCATTGCACTCCAGCCTGGGTAACGAGAGCGAAACTCCGTCTCAAAAAAAAAAAAAAAAAAAAGAACAGGTACCTGGAGAAACGGGATGAAGAGGAAGGCTCTATAGAGCTTTTCTCAGAAGGGTTCTGTGGGCAAGCCAATCATGAAAGAGACCCTTGGTCTGACATCCTAAGACAGGTTGCTGTCTGTGGCTGCACATTTCGCCATGGATTTGGATGGCCACATGCAAAGCATCAAGAGTAGACCTGCCATTGTGTATTCTCTCTCCTGGTGCATGTGCACGCTGCAGTCTGCCTGCTGAGGAGGGTTATGAGGTGGGAGGAGCCTGCGCCGAACCGACGGTTCCATTTTCAGGGATCTTGCAAGCAGGTTGTTCAGCACAACCCTTAGTCTAAATTGAACGATACAAACTAACATTTAAATAAATCATATTAATAACAACAGGAATACATACTTAAAACATACGAATTTCTAGTATTTTTCTACACATTTTTCTACACTTTCCAGCAGTCTATGCCCTTGAGGTTATTTACGTCTATTGTATCTGTGTGGTGAAAGTAAGATGACGGACTGCTGCACGTGTCCTTCCAACGCCCTCATCAGGGACCTCAGTTTGGTAGTTTGAAATCTGCCATGATGGAGATATTCACCCCTTGGAAACTGGCATATGCTACAAATAGAGGCATCCTCCCCTCCCGGGTGTTAAACCTCAGGACCTCACTGCACCCTTCGGCCTCATCATTAGCCAGTTCCTAGAGAATTAGGTTGCTGTTAGGCATTGAGTAATAGCTCAACCAAAATGACGCACTGGCCTTTGATCGCATTGCCCCTTGCCTTTCTGTGTATAGGTTCTCTAGACACCTCCATGGAAGAAAATGTCATTGCTTAAGGTCTGATTCAAAAATTTCTGGAATTGTGTGGCAATAATGCTCATTCATTCTAATGAATAATATTCATTTATAATGAATATTATATTATTCAATGAATAATGAATGAACATAATCGATGAGCTTATAATCGTAGCTCATTGATTATGTTCATTCATTATACACATTCATAGTGGATGAACATAAGCTCATTCTCTCTAATGACTTATGCGAAACATATTTTTAAATGCTTATTCACTATTTGTGTATACTTTTGGCAATGACAAAATGTCTTTATTACATCATTTTCAAAATTGTATTTTTACCTTTTTATTATAGTTTGTTTTCTTCAGCTTAAAATCAGAGGACTTTAAAATATTTTTCATCCCTATGTTTTCCTTCTTTTTGATTTAATTTAGATTCATTCTTTCCTCAATTATAGTTTCAGAATGTCCATAGCTAGTGTACAGAAATCCAATTAATATGTGTATTTTGATTTCATAGTCTACAACATTGCTAAATTTATTCCTTACTTTGAGTGGGTTTTTAGGAAATTGCTCAGGGTTTTTTTTTTTTTTTTTTTTAATGTGGGATGATGTCTTGGACTTTTAAAGACAATTATTTCTCTTCTTTGTGACCTTGGGTCCTTTTCTTTCTTTTTTTCTTGCATGATTATTTTTTGTAGCAAAATTCTGCAGGACAATGTTTAACAGAAAGGAAAAAAAAAAAAAGAACTCGTGTGTCTTGTTCCCATTCTTATGGGGAAGACAGTCTTGCTTCCCACTGAGTATAATGTTTACTGCAGGTTTTCTGTACACGTTCTTTATTAGGTTGTGAATGTTCTATTCAATTCCTACCAATTTTTAAAATTTTAATTATAAAATGGATTTAGTCCAGTGTTTTTATTCTGTGTCAATGAGATGATTACATCTTAATCTTCCTTGATTTTCCTAGCATGGGATATTATGTTAAATTCTTTTGAACAGCTTTATCGAGTATAATTGATCTACAAAAAAAACCCTTCATCATTAAGATACTCAAGTTGATGAGACTGAATATAAACCTGTGATATATTATTTCCTCTGATTCCAATGAAAATCACCTAAATTCCTCCTGATTCTCATGTTCCTCTGTGACATTGAGATATAGCAACCAATGCTGTCAGCTTTTCTCAAAAATAGTTTCCCTTACCTGGAGTCCTCATCCTCAAAGGGTTGATGCAGTTGATATTCAGGAAGAATGCCGGACGGTGATTCCTCCACCTCCATCTGATCCTTGTGTATTAGGGTATTTTGTGTGTTGCACATCTTTTCCGTATTTGGATGGTATAACATTGTAGATTCTCTAAAGAAACAGAAATGGGATTTGCACTACAAATATAGGGTAGGCGCTGCAGGAAGATTTTATGTTAATAGCCATAGACCCCATATTTTGTCTTTAGGAAAGTCTTTTCTCAGGCTCCCATGGCGCCATCTCACCTCTCGTTATATTGAATTTAACTGTGTTTCTGTCCCCCACTAAATACTGGTTTTTACATCCAGGAAGCAGATCTCAGTTAATTCCCAACACTTAATATTTGCCACAAGGTGTAGTTGCATAACAGGTCAACCTTGCTGAAAAATGTAGGGAAAAAATGAGATTCCTGGTTTATAGTCCACGTTCACCCATCATTTGCACCAAAGCGAATGGAACCCTAGAATGTCTGACTTAAAGCCCAAGACATTAGTGAGATTGGGCATGTGTAAGAACAATCTATGGAACAGCAGTGCTCCTCTCTTGCCCTCTGCTTCCACATGCTGAGGAGAGGCTGGGTAAAGACAAGCATGTGCAGAGGGAAGGAAATGATGCATATTGCACTTACTTCCTTCTTCCATCAAAAATCCTTATTCAGATATGGAACATGAAAGCCCTATGCTAGGTCCTTTCCTCTTCTTCCTTCTCAAGGGCTGGGCTCTGGTCTCTTTTGGGTCATGAGAATCAAGATTGGGGTTAGAAGGGAGTGTCCATTGAGCCAAGATCATCACTGGCCAGTATGATAGCCACTAGCCACATATGCCTGTTTAATTTTTTTTTCAATTTGGGAGCAGGTACTGTTTATTAACTGACCGGAGTGAAAATATAGGGCCGGGCACGGTAGCTCACGCCTGTAATCCCAGCACTTTGGGAGACTGAGGCGGGCGGACCATGAGGTCAGGAGATCGAGAGGTCAGCCTGGCTAACATGGTAAAACCCTGTCTTTACTAAAAATACAAAAAAATTAGCCGGGTGTGGTGGTGTGTGCCTGTAGTCCCAGCTACTTGGGAGACTGAGGCAGGAGAATTGCTTCAACCTGGGAGGCGGAGGTTGCTGTAAGCTGAGATAATGCCATTGCACTCCAGCCTGGGTGACAGAGCAAGATTCTATCTCAAAAAAATAAATATATAAATAATAATCATGATAGACACCTTAGTGTCTTAGTTCACTGTTCTAAGAAGCCTATTGATCTGGTCCTCCCTGTTGCCAGCATCTCCACCTTCTACAAAATGGGCAGTCTTTTTCTTCACTCGACCTCATGGAGAGGATAGTTTAAAGGGTTACAGGATGTTGTTTCTTCAAAGCATTTTCCAGCAGTATAGATCTCAGGAATCCAATCCTCCATGCAGAGGATGCCACATGTACCAAGAGGTCGAGCAATGAAAGTGTTATCCGTCAAAGCAATTCACTTCTTCTTGGATTTGCCATAACCACGCTTGTAGATTATTAGTTCATTCACTGACTTCAGATTTGGGTCCCCCCATGTAATATATGGCTCTGCAATCCTCAGCATGTTAACTGAAGCCTTGTTGAGGTTCACAAAGGTCCCATTAGAGATTTGACGGAGGAGAAGCTGCAACACCTTTCGGACCTTTGGGCTCACACCATTGACCCCTCTGGTCCTGATGACAAAGGCCACTTTGGGTTCTGCAGGTACACAGAAGTTGCCAGCTTTTCCTGGCATCCTCGCCATTTGAATTTCAGTTCTGTCCATCTGCCTATATTCCTTGCGACAGTGCTTCGCTTTTTCAGAGATAAGCTTCCTCCTTGCCTTTCGAAGCATCTTTTGGGCAAATTTCTTTCTCAGGCACTTGACCTTCAGCTCTGCAAAATTCCTTTGCTTTTTCTCCCATCCAAGTACTAACCAGGCCCCGACCCTGCTTAGCTTCCGAGATCAGAAGAGATCGGGTGCATCCAGAGTAGTACAGCGGGAGACTCCTTTCCTTTTTCTTCAGGCTTCTGGCACAGCAGGAACCTTCTTCTCTGTGACACCCTCCACGGTTCCAGCCAGAAAAACATAAATTTTAATTTTAATTAGCCAATTAAATGTGAAAATCAGTTTCTCATTTGAACTACTAGCACATTTCAAGTGTTCAGACGCGACCTGTGGCCAGTGGCTTCCATATTGAACAGCACAGATAGGGAGCATTTTCATCCTGGTAAGAGCTCGCTAGTGGACAGCACTGACTTCAGTCATCTGCTACAGTCCAGTTGGCCAAAAAGTCCTGCTTTGGGGTGTCTGGCATTGATTTAACCAAACAAAGTGGTTCTTTGAACCCTGCCATCCATGGTCTCCTGTGTGTAGCACTGCCCTTGAAATATCCCCTGGAAAAGGGATGGATGGACTACGCAAGAGTGAGGAATTCCTGTGTTCATTAGCAGTACTTTCAACCTGTCAAATATCACCCGGAAATACAATCTATACCTGAGCTAATAGCAATGTATCAATGTCAATGTCCTGTTTTTGACAGTGGCTAGTCCCATTAAAAAGTATTGGCCAGGCATGGTGGCTCATGCCCGTAATACCAGCACTTTGGGAGGTCGAGGTGGGCAGACCACCTGAGTTCAGGAGTTCAAGACTAGCCTGGCCAACATGGTGTAACCCTGTCTCTACTAAACATACAAAAAATTAGCTGGGTGTGGTGGCACATGCCTGTGGTCCCAGCTACTCAGGAGGCTGAGGTGGAAGAATCACTTGAACTTGGGAGGTGGAGGTTGTAGTGAGCCAAAATCATGCCACTTTTGCACTCCAGCCTGGGTGACAGAGCAAGACTCCATCTCCAAAAAAAAAAAAAAAAGGAAAAAGAAAAAAGAAAAGAAATTTAAAATTATAACAAAAAAGAAAAAAATATACTGATTTTATGCAATTAGCCAAAATGTCACTGCTTCATATGAATTTATACAAGAGAGAGAAACAAGATTCAAATTCTTCCATTTTTCGCCAAAGAATATATGTCTCTTACTTAAGGAATGCCACCCGAGAAGGAAAACAATCTTCTACTTTCACATCTGTTTCATTTTGCTGAGTCACTCTGTCATAGGATGACAAAAAACACTTCCTCTTTCTGTCTCTGCATGCACACAGCCTGGGAAAACACAGATAGAGTTAGAATGTAAGTAAATGGGAGGAGCCTGATGGTCAGACAGTCTCTTCACTGTGATGTAGTGTGAAGCAGCCCCTGATCAGGCATCCATCTTTAGAGACACCGTTTCTGATGCCCATCCTATCATAAAAGCCCATTCCCCCACACTTTTGTTGAATTAATTGCATCTCTGTCTCCACTCAGGAGACAGTGATCTTATCTCAGCAGGCATGCCTCCTTTGATTCTCAATCTCTGATGGACACCACAGTCTATCACACTTGGTGACATTCACTCCAGGCTTCTGAAACAAGACCACATTCTTGTAAGTGTAGAAGCATAAGAAGGGCCCTACTCTTCCATCCATCACTGATCCTTAAAAGGAGGGAATGTTAACTTGATTTAGTCAAACTGCACAACACTGGATGGACTGAACTTCTTTAAAAGCAGAATCTCAGGCCAGGTGTGATGGCTCATGCCTATAATCCCAGCAATTTGGGAGGCCAAGGTGGGCATATCACCTGAGGTCGGGAGTTCGAGACCAGCCTAACCAACATGGAGAAACCCCGTCTCTACTGAAAAAACAAAAAATTAGCCAGGCGTGGTGGCATTTGCCTATAACCCCAGCTACTGAGGAGGCTGAGGCAGGAAAGTTGCTTGAACCTGGGAGGCAGAGGTTGCAGTGAGCTGAGATTGGGCCATTGCATTCCAGCCTGGGCAACAAGAGTGAAACTCTGTCTCAAAAAAAAAAAAGGAAAAAACCTTACTTAACCTCTCTGAGTATCAGTTTTCTAAATTGTAGAATAAGGATGCAATGCCATCATCACAAATCCTTGTGGTGATTAATTCTAGAAGGCTAAAATTACTTAGTACAAGACCTAATAGACACTGGGTTCCAGAAAATAACTCATCGCAGTTGCCTTCAACATTCCCTAGTCTATGGTCTTTTATGCATGCCATGGGATCTAGTCAGGTCAAGCTATTGTTTTAATAAAAAAAAAAAAACATAGACTGGGTGGGTTATGAACAGTATAAATTTACATCTCACCATTTTATAGATTGGAAAGTGCAAGACCAAGGCACTTGCAGATTTGGCAGCTGGTGAGGACCTGCTTCCAAACTCATAGGCAACGGTCTTTCTGTGTCCTCATGTGGCAGAATGGGAAAGGAGTTCTCCAGGGTCTCTTTTATAATGGGATTAAGGTCATTAGTGAGGGCTCTGCCTTCATGACTTAATCACCTCTCAAACGCCCCACCTACTAATACCATTTCATTGAGAGTTAGGATTATAACAATGAACATTGGAGGGACACAAACATTCAATCTACAGCAGATTCTGAATTGTGTACATAAAAATCTTTGGATACATTCATTTATTCTGAGTTCCAAGACTGTGCAAAATAGTGCATTGATTTGGCACAATTGAGATGTGTGAGCCTCGTGCTGTTGAGGAGCTGCTGAAACACAGATGGGACAGCTTAGTGAGTCAGGCTGTATGGTTCTGCTCCGATCTGGGAGCCATGCTATGGGACTGTCAGGAACATAGTCAAAGCCATGCGACACAGGCACCAGGGAGAGAGCTGGAAGAAGACTCATTTTTGCTCAGGTATGAAGTCACCATGGTCAGAGTCGGGGATGGAGAGAGGAGGTCTAAAAAGTACACCTGGGTTCCCATGGGGGTTTTCCCCTTCAGTCATGCAGAGATGAATGAGGGAATGAATGAATGAATGAATGAATTCAATGTAAGCAGAGCCTTAACTTGCAGAATGAGAGAAAATGTTTGCAACTCACCTATCTGGGAAAGGTTTAATATCCAGAATCTACAAGGAACTTAAACAAATTTACAAGAAGAAAACAAACAAACCCATTAAAAAGTGGGCAAAGGACATAAGCAGGTACTGCTCAAAGGAAGATATTTATGCAGCCAAAAAACATAAAAAGCTCAACATGACCGATCATTAGAGAAATACAAATCAAAACCACAGTGAGATATCATCTCACGCCAGTCAGCATGGCAATTATTAAAAAGTCAAGAAACAACAGATGCTGATGAGGCTGTGGATAAATAGAAACCCTTTTCACTATTGGTGGAAATGTAAATCAGTTGAACTATTGTGGAAAACAGTGTGGCAACTCCTTAAGGAACTAGTACCAGAAATACTATTTGACCCAGCAATCCCGTCGCTGGGTATATACCCAAAGGAATATAAATCATTCTATTATAAAGATACATGCACACATATGTTTATTGTAGCACTATTCAAAATAGGAAAGATATAGAATCAACCCAAATGCCCATCAATGATAGATTGGATGAAAAAAATGTGGCACATATACATCATGGAATACTATGCAGTCATAAAAAGGAGATCATGTCCTTTGCAGGGACATGGATGAAGCTGGAAGCCATTATCCTCAGCAGACTAACACAGGAACAGAAAACCAAATACTCCATGTACTCACTCATAAGTGGGAGCTGAACAGTGAGAACACATCGACACAGGAGGGGGAACAAAACACACCAGGGCCCATGGCAAGAGTGAGGAAGGAAGAGCATCAGGATAAACAGCTAACATGCACAGCTTAATACTTAGATGATGATGGGTTGTAGGTGCAGCAAACCACTGTGGCACACATATACCTATGTAACAAATCTGCATGTCCTGCACATGTATCCTAGAAGTTAAAATAAAAAAGAAATGTAAGCAGATCCTTTTCCTCCAGAAATATCCACGGTGCCCTGTAGCACATGAAAAATAATGAGATGCAGAAGAGTGAGGCAACAAGAGCCCTCACAGAGCACACAGAGAACACACACAGTCACTCGCCATTTCCAAAGCCATCTCCAACACCTGACACTCTTTTTTGAAGATCTCCTTCTTCCCATTTATCAAAAGGTGTATTTATGTATTTCTCCACTGTATCTCTATTAACCCTCAGAAAAGAAAAGAAGATTACATTGAAACAAGTCAGAAGGACCTTCAGATAAATGCTAGCTTCCATATCTCCACAAGACAGATAAAAGTGCTTATTACCTAAGAGCCTAGGAAGTAAAACAATAAAGTAAAAAAAAAAAAAAACAAAAACGAACAAGAAAAACATGTATTACCAATTCAGGAGCAATGCATCACTGGTGTCACGCCCAATAGTGGTAGGCACTTAGGACAGAGGCCAAAACAGGGGAACTTGTAAGATAAAAAGATTTTTTGTGGGGCTGGACTTGGTGGATCATGCCTGTAATCCCAGAACTTTGAGAGGCCGAGGCGGGCCGATCAGGAGTTCAAGACCAGCCTGGCTGACACGATGAAACCCCATCTCTACTAAAAATACAAAAATTAGCCAGGCATGGTGGCATGTGCCTGTAATCTCAGCTACTCAGGAGGCTGAGGCAGGAGACTTGCTTGAACCTGGGAGACAGAGGTTGCGGTGAGCCAAGATCGTGCCACTGCACTCCAGCCTGGGTGAAAGAACGAGACTCCATCTCAAAAAACCTAAAATGCAATAAAAAGTATATATAAAAAAAAAAAAAAAAAAAAGTCCATCGTATTATGGTTTGCAATCAGGAAAAAACTTGATAACAAACTAAATGTCCATCACTAAAAGAATGGATGCATTGATTATAATGAAATACCCTAGCTTGAGCTTGGCTATAATGAATACATTTTAAACAATACTGCCAACTCCATTTTGCCCACCCTGAGCTATATTTGCCCACCCTGAGTTATGTAGGGCATTCTGTCCCCAAAGCTTGTGGTCTGAGACACCTGGCATCTGTGTAACCCATTTTCTGAGAAACTGTGCCCACTGGCCCTGTACATCTGTATCTGTAACCATGTAACTGCTACCCCACACTGCTACCCCACATCTTGAGTAAAAAAACAATTTTAAGTAGAACTTTTTGTTAGGCAACCCCTGCTTCCCTTAACCTGCTCCTTCTGCTTCTGTAATAATCTGCTTACCGCCCCCTGACCCTAAACTGATATAAAAATGTGGACCGCCCTTTGTTCTTGGCCGAGAGGTTTGAGCTCTAACTGACTCTCCGATGCCGGCATAAAGGTGGACTCTCAACAAACTCAGTGCGTGGCGCTTCTGTTTAAACTCGCTTGGGTATAACAATAATATGATCATTGCATTAATTCTGCAGAGCAGTTAACATGAATTGCTGAAACCACAGGTTAAACATTGACAAATATTCACAATATTGTTAAAATTAAACCAGAGAAGAAATTGTACAGCGTGACGCCAAGCAAATACAATTTTCAAGTAATACAGAAAATGTTATTTAAAATACAAACAAAATATATAAGGCATGAAGGGAGATAAAGACCTATTTCCACATAGTGGTACAGCCGAGAGGAGCAGGATGCATTCCAGAAATTTCATACACTGCTTCAATTTTATTTAAAATATTTTGGCCGGGCGCGGTGGCTCACGCCTGTAATCCCAGCACTTTGGGAGGCCGAGGCGGGCGGATCATGAGGTCAAGAGATCGAGACCATCCTGGTCAAAATGGTGAAACCCCGTCTCTACTAAAAATACAAAAAAAAAAATTAGCTGGGCGTGGTGGCACGCGCCTGTAGTCCCAGCTACTCGGGAGGCTGAGGCGGGAGAATTGCTTGAATCTGGGCGGCGGAGGTTGCAGTGAGCCGAGGTCGCGCCACTGCACTCCAGCCTGGCGCCTGGTGACAGAATGAGACTCTGTTTCAATAAATAAATAAATAAATAAATAAATAAATAAATAAAATAAAATATTTTATGTATTCCCTATATTATATGTTTTATTTTAAATAATGGGCAAGGCTAATACAAACTGCAGAAGCATCATGTTTTCTCCGGCCCAGGCTAAAGATGGTCCAGACGCTTGCACTGACCCTGTTGACCTCCCACAGCCAACGTGGCAACCGGAAGTCTTGAGCGCTTACTTCCCTCGATTCTCAGAAAGCCCTCCTCCTCTGTGAGCACTATCGCAAAAGAAGCTGAGAACTAGTGAAACTGAAGCCCAAGGGGATTCTCCCGTTTGTCCCATCCTCCCTAAAGTCACTACCTGCTGCTTTGCTAGAGGGCTTACCAGGTGAGTTTCAGGAGCTCCAGGATAAGACACTGCCAGGCTGCTCTGTGTTCGGTTCTCCTTGGTCCCTAAGAAAGGGAAACCGCAAAGGGAGAAGTTCATATGAAGCTGTCATAAAGAGAAATAGGGCCCTCTCCTTGTTAAAAAAGAGGAAGCGGGGGAAAAAATCCCCAAGAAGTTCTGCATCCTGTTAGAGCCTAATTTTTTTCCAAGTTGCTTTTGCCAAGATGTGACTTTGACAACTTTAGCCACCTCTCTCATACTCAATTATTTAAAGTTTCTATAATAATAATTGTTATGCTAATGTTTATGTTGTTAATAGTAATAATTTTACATTGCAACTGTAATACTTTCATTATTAGAAGTGTCAGCCTAAACAAACATATGAAAGCTTTCTTTAGAAAAAAAAAAATGACAGTGTTTATTTAGGAATAAAGCATTGCAATTGGGAATATTCACACCATAGTAAACTATGCGTATATTCAGGTGAGGGAGAAGAAAAGGAATAATCAGGTAGACAGCTAAGGATGGTCCTCAGAGAAGCAGACCGTATGAAAAAAATCACAGCTACAGGTGAAAACAGAGTAGCCTGGGGAACACTCAGACTGCAGTGCACACGTAAGCAGGGAGACAAGCAGGCAACACCCAGCACAGAAGCCTTTTGTTCTTCTTGTGACTAACGGATTCCCAGAAAAAAGTTCCCTCCCCTTTTCAGTTATATACACTGTGGGCTTTCTAGGCGCTTGTCTAGGGAAAATAAGCCCACAGTTACACACACCAGAGAAGCTGTTTTGTGCTTACCTAGAGACATTCTACTGCTGCATAGATAGGGAGAGTACACAGACAGTTTTACAGATACTTAAACAGCTATAGGGATGAGAGGAGTTTCTGATAAAAGTTTTTGCATTCAACTGTAAAATGGTTCCCCTCTCTGCTGTGGAGATCTTTCTTCTTTTGCTTAGTAAATGCTCATTGCCACCTCACCCTTTGCATCCATGCTCCTTAATTTTCTTGGTCCTGAGACAACAAACTTGGATAACACCTGAGACAATAAACCTATTGACCCTGACCTGTTTCACAGGGATATAAAGGAGGACAAAAATGGAGAGGATTGCATATTGTTTTGAAGTAATTAGCTTTGCCTACAGAGATCAATGCTGAGGGTGACATATGTCTGAGGTTGGACAGGCAGTTGCTGGGCAGCTGTCCTTGCAGAAGTATTTTTTTTGTTTAAGGTTGCAATTAGCTTTATGCAAGTTTGGGGATATTGTAGTGTGAGACCACACACTTCATTGCCTTTCTGGCTCATTTGTCAGGGGTTTCTTAACATTAGTGACTCCATTTTTGTTCTCACAACTTTCACATTTCTCCTTGTAATCAAGATCTTTCTCTGAAAAAAGAATCGATCAATCATTCTGTAATTTGATTTGTTTTTTTGAGACAGAGTCTTGCTCTGTCGCTAGTTGCCAGGCTGGAGTGCAGTGGCACGATCTTGGTTCACTGCAACCTCCCCCACCTGGGTTCAAGCAATCCTCCTGCCTCAGCCTCCCGAGTAGCTGGGACTACAGGCATGTGCCGCCATACCCAGCTAATTTTTGTATTTTTAGTAGAGACAGGGTTTCACCATGTTGGCCAAGATGGTCTCAATCTCTTGACCTTGTGATCCACCTGCCTCGGCCTCCCTAAGTGCTGGGATTATAGGCGTGAGTCACCGTGCCCGGCCCTGTAATTTGATTTTGATGTCCCTCAACACCAGGATGGACCTGTCTCAGTTGCTGGTCTCATCCCGTGTTGTGGGGAGTGATTGGTGACTAGGAGTCAATGTGAAAACCACTTTTGGGGCTGGGTGTGGTAGCTCATGCCTATAATCCTACTGCTTTGGGAGGCTAGGCTGGGAGCATCGCTTGAGCTCAGGAGTTTGAGACCATCCTGGGCAACATAATGAGACTTCATCTCAAAACAAAAACAAAAAACCCACCACTTTTGGGTAACAAAGAGGATTCAAAGGGTGTGGTTCTCAGGCTATGTCTACATGGAGTCCATTAGTGTGTTCTGCAGTCTTTTGCTATCTTTTCAAAGTGGTGGGCCAGCATTATTTTGTTAGGAGTTGTACTGCTATAAAAATTTAACAAGTAACAGATACGAAGTCCTAAAAGGAGAAATACAAAGTAAGGGGAAATACAAATTAATTGCGATATCAGTTTCAGTTTCCAGTTATGCAAACGGAATTTGCATTTATGCAATTATGAAACTCAAAAGCTTTCTTCTTTTGGGTACATAGGTCTCAGAGGAATTTAACTCACAGGAATTTTTTTTTTTTTTCTTTTTTGAGACAGAGTCTCGCTCCGTCTTCAGGCACCAGACTGGAGTACAGTGGTGCGATCTCGGCTCACTGCAACCTCCGCCTCCTGGGTTCAAGCAATTCTCCTGCCTCAGCCTCCTGAGTAGCTGAGATTACAGGCGTGCGCCACCTCGCCCAGCTAATTTTTGTATTTTTTAGTAGAGACGTGGTTTCACCATGTTGGCCAGGATAGTCTCGATCTCCTGACCTTGTGATCCACCCGCCTAGGAATTTTTATCAGAGAAATTTATCCAGGTATAGCATGTAGTATTACCAATTACACAGACATTTTCTTATCTACCCACGGGATACTAGAAGATTTCTTAGGTTATAGTTTGTTAAGTTACAAGCAGAAGCAACAACTGTGAAATTTCTATTATACCATTATCCTGCTGAGTTGAAAAAGTAATACTAAGTGGGGCAAAGGCTAGTTATGATATGGAGTCTTGTTCCAATGTCTTGGGAAAAGTTATACAGCATAAAAACATCAACTTTTTCTCCTGGTTTGTAGATCGAATGTCTCCAGACATGATATTGGGCAGTTTGGTGAACTATTTATATGGCCCATACATCATCTGTAAGACTTATTCCTTAAAATTCATCTACTTTTGGTTTCTAGGTCTTCAAGAACAGGGTGGTATCTGGGCACAGTGGCTCACACCTATAATCCCAGCACTTTGGGAGGCTGAGGTGGGCGGATCACCTGAGGTCAGGAGTTCAAGACCAGCCTGGCCAACATGGTGAGACACCATCTCTACTAGATGTAGGTGATGGGGAGGAAGGCAGCAAACCACATTACCATGTATGTACCTATGCAACAATCTTGCGTGTTCTTCACATGTACCCCAAAACCTAAAACGCAATAAAATATATATTTAAAAAAATACAAAAATTAGCTGGGCATGATGGCAGGTATCTGTAATCTCAGCTACTTGGGAGGCTGAGGTAGGAGAATTGCTTGAACCTGGGAGGCAGAGGTTGTAGTGAACTGAGATTACGAGGTTGCACTCCAGCCTGGGTGACAGAGTGAGACACCGTCTCAAAAAAAAAAAAAAAAAAAAAAAAAAAGAACAGAGTGGCTTTTGTTTCAAGTTGGAGAAATTGTAGCCAAATATTGGGGGAAATTAGGAGAATTCAGGATCTACTTTAGTCTACAGGTACATAACAAGAACATGGAAACAGCGCTCAGGGCCGCAACCTAATAACAGGCGTGTTTTTATTTAGAAATATAATGTTTCACTGGGCACGGTGGCTCACGCCTGTAATCCCAGCACTTTGGGAGGCTGAAGTGGGTTGGCCACGAGGTCAAGAGATTGAGACCATCTTGTAACATGGTGAAACCCCGTCTCTACTACAAATGCAAAAAATTAGCCAGATGTGGTGGCACGCACCTGTAGTCCCAGCTACTAGGGTGGCTGAGGCAAGAGAACTGCTTGAACCTGGGAGGTGGAGGTTGCAGTGAGCTGCAATCGCGATACTGCACTCCAGCCTGGGTGACAGAGTGAGACTCCTTCTCAAAAAAAAAAAAAAAAGGAAATATAACTTTTCTCACTATTTCGATCATATACAAATCTCAGATTTTAAAACCTCGTGAGGCTATGCAGCCAAAGCAAAGCAAACTCTACATATTTACAGTTGTAAGTTTCTTGGGTCTGCCAGGATGTGACAGCTCTTATTACTCACTGTAAGTATGGGAACTCTTAAAGTCAGGCATTTTATTCACATTCTTAACAAGACATTTGGTAATATGGCCAATGTTTCCAACTGTGTCCTGCTTATAAAAAGAGACGGGGTTTTACTATGAGATGTGTGAGCCTCGTGCTATTGCATATCTTCTAAATACACAACCAGTCATCTGCAAATAGAGACAATTTGGCTTCCCCCTTTCCTAATTGAATACCCTTTATTTCTTTTTCTTGCCTGATTGCTCTGGCTAGAACTTCCAATACTATATTGAATAGGAGTGGTGACAGAGGGCATCCTTGTCTAGTGCCAGATTTCAAAGGGAATGCTTCCAGTTTTTCCCCATTCTGTATGATACTGACTGTGGGTTTGCCATAAATAGCTTTTATTATTTTGTGATATGTTCCATCAATACCTAGTTTATTGAGGGTTTTTAGCATAAAGGGCTGTTGAATTTTGTCGAAGGCCTTCTCTGCAGCTATTGAGATAATCATGTGGTTTTTGTCTTTGGTTCTGTTTATGTGGTGGATTATGTTCACAGACTTGCATATGTTGAACCAGCTTTGCATCCCCGGGATGAAGCCTACTTGATCATGATGAATAAACTTTTTGATTTGCTGTTGCATTCTGTTTGCCAGTATTTTATTGAAGATTTTTGTGTCAATGTTCATCATGGATATTGGCCTGAAGTTTTCCTTTTTAGTTGTGTCTCTGCCCAGTTTTGGTATTAGGATGATGTTGGTCTCACAAAATTAGTTGGGGAGGATTCCCTCTGGTATCATTCAGAAGGAATGGTACCAGCTCCTCTTTGTACGTCTGGTAGAATTCGGCTGTAAACCCATTTGGACCTGGGCTTTTTTTAGTTGGTAGGCTATTAATTGCTGCCTCCACTTCAGCCCTTCTTATTGGTCTATTCAGGGTTTCAACTTCTTCCTGGTTTAGTCTTGGGGGAGTGCAAGTGTCCAGGAATTTATCCATTTCTTCCAGATTTACTGGTTTATGTGCATAGAGTTGTTTGTAGTAATCTCTGATGGTAGTTTGTATTTCTGTGGAATTGGTGGTGATGTCCCCTTTATCATTTTTTATTGCAGCTATTAGAGTCTTCTCTCTTTTCTTTTTTATTAGTCTGGCTAGCAGTCTATCTATTTTGTTGATCTTTTTAAAAAACCAGCTCCTGGATTTGTTGATTTTTTGAAGGGTTTTGTGTGTCTCTATCTCCTTCAGTTCTGCTCTGATCTTAGTTATTTCTTGTCTTCTGCTAGCTTTTGAGTTCTTTTGATCTTGCTCCTCTCTTTCAATTTTGATGACAGGGTGTCAATTTTAGACCTTTCCTTGCTCCTCATGTGGGCATTTATTGCCATGAATTTCCCTCTGGACACTGCTTTAAATGTGTCCCAGAGATTCTGGTATGTTGTGTCTTCGTTCTCATTGGTTTCAAAGAACATCTTTATTTCCGCCTTCATTTCATTGTTTATCCAGTCGACATTCAGGAGCCAGTTGTTCAGTTTCCATGTAGTTGTGTGGTTTTGAGTTTGTTTCTTAATCCTGAGTTCTAATTTGATTGCACTGTGGTCTGAGAGACTGTTGTGATTTCCGTTCTTTTGCATTTGCTGAGGAGTGATTTACTTCCAATTACGTGGTTGATTTTAGAGTGTGATGTGGTGCTGAGAAGAATGTATATTCTGTGGATTTGGGGTTAAGAGTTCTGTAAATGTCTATTAAATTCAGTTGGTCCAGATCTGCGTTCAAGTCCTGGATTTCCTTGTTGATTTTCTGTCTTGTTGATCTGTCCAATATTGACAGTGGAGTGTTAAAGTCTCCCACTATTATTGTGCAGGAGTCTAAGTCTCTTTGTAGGTTGTTAAGGACTTGCTTTATGTATCTGGGTGCTACTGTATTGGGTGCATATATATTTGGGATAGTGAGTTCTTCTTGTTGTATTGATCCTTTTACTGTTATGTAATGTCCTTCTTTGTCTCTTTTGATCTTTGTTGGTTTAAAGTCCATTTTATCAGAAACTAGGATTGCCACCCCTGCTTTTTTTTGCTCTCCATTTGCTTGGTAAATCTTCTTCCATCCCTTTATTTTGAGTCTATGTGTGTCTTTGCACATGAGATGGGTCTCCTGAATACAGCACACTGATGGTTCTTGGCTTTTTATCCAATTTGCCAGTCTGTGTCTTTTGATTGGGGAATGTAGTCCACTTACATTTAATGTTAATATTGTTATGTGTGAATTTGATCCTGCCATTTTATTACTGGTTGGTTGTTTTGCCCTTTGGTTGGTGCAATATCTTCATTGTGTCATTGGTCTTTACCATTTGGTTCTTTTTTGTAGTGGCTGGTACTGGTTTTTCCTTTATGTGTTTAGTGCTTCCCTCAGAAGCTCTTGTAGGGCAGATCTGGTAGTGACAAAATCTCTCAGCGATTGCTTGTCCATAAAGGATTTTATTTCTCCATCACTTATGAAGCTTAGTTTGGCTGGATGTGAAATTCTGGGTTGAAAGTTCTTTTCTTTAAGGATGTTGAATACTGGCACCCACTCCCTTCTGGCTTGTAGGTTTTCTGCGGAGAGATCTGCCGTGAGTCTGATGGGCTTCCCTTTGTGAGTGACCTGACCTTTCTCTCTGGCTGCCCTTAGTATTTTTCCCTTCGTTTCAACCTTGGTGAATCTAATGATTATGTGCCTGGGGGTTGCTCTTTTAGAGGAGTATTGTTGTGGTGTTCTCTGTATTTCCTGTATTTGAATGTTGGCCTTCCTTGCAAGGTTGGGGAAGTTCTCCTGGATAATATCCTGAAGAGTGTTTTCCAACTTCGATTCATTCTCCCTGTCATCTTCTGGTACACTGATCAAGCGTAGATTAGGTGTTTTCACATAATCCCACATTTCTTGAAGGCTTTGTTCATTTCTTTTCACTCTTTGTTCTCTTTTCTTGCCTTCTCGTTTTGTTTCATTGAGTTGATCTTCAATCTCTGATATCCTTTCTTCTGCTTGATCTATTCAGCTATTGAAATTTGTGTATGCTTCACGAAGTTCTTGTGCTTCATTTTTCAGCTCCATCAAGTAATTTATGCTTTTCTCTAAGCTGGTTATTCTAGTTAGCATTTTGTCTAACCTTTTTTCAAGCTTTTTAGTTTCTTTGCATTGGGTTAGAACCTGTTCCTTTAACTCAGAGAAGTTTGTTATTATCCACCTTCTGAAGCCTGCTTCTGTTAGTTTGTCAGATTCATTCTCTGTCCAGCTTTGTTCCCTTGCTGGTGAGGAGTTGTGATCTCGTGGTGGGGGAGAGGTGTTCTGGGTTTTAATGGTTTCATTCTTCTTGTGCTGTTTTTTCCCCATCTCATTGGATTTATATAGTTTTGATCTCAGGTAGCTGCCTGTCCTTTGTCTGCCTGCAGAGGCGCTGCTGGGCTGCCACGGGTTCAGTCCAGCTGCTGTCTGTTACTCACTCAGGAAAATTAGGCTTCTGTAATGGCGGCTGCCCCTACTCCCGCTGAGCTGGAGCGTTCCGGTTGCTCTCTAGGTGAGAAACTGGAGTGAGAATTTTTTTTCAGTCTGCTTGGCTTTGTTGAGGGGAGCAAGGGAGACCCGTCTTGCTGCATGGGCTGCTTCCCTGTTTGTAGCTCCCCTTCCCTCTAGGTGGAGGGTCACTCCGTCCCGTGGGCTTTCTGGCTTTGGCGTCAGCCAGTGCTTCTGCCTCGATGTATGCTGACAGCCCCCGGGTCCGGCGGAAGTTGCTGTTCTGCCCTGTCCGGGCAGCTCGCTGAGGCTTTTCAGCCCGGCGAAGATCTCCTGTTCTGTGGGTTGTAGAGGGCTTGGTTGGAGTGCTGTATCCGGAAGTCCCAGAGGGGGAGCTCCCCCGTCCTCCCGTCGGTTGCACGCACCTCCTGGGTGGGGCAGTGCCCAGTCTTGCCTCCACTTGCCCTCTTTGGTTTATACCCACTGTCCAACCAGACCCACAAACTGAACCTGGTACCTCGTTTGGCATGGTGGAGACCACTCGGTTTCTGCGTCTCTCTTGCTGGGAGCTGCTTTCCGCAGCTGCCTCTCGTCTGGCCATCTTGGGATCCTCCGCCCGGTCTTCTTTATCCAGTCTGTCGATGATGGACATTTGGGTTGGATCCAGGTCGTTGCTATTGTGAACAGTGCTGCAGTGAACATACGTGTGCATGTGTCTTTATAATAGGATAATTTATAATTCTTTGGCTATATACCCAGTAATGGGATTGCTGGGTCGAATGGAGTTTCTATTTCTAGGTTTCTTCCCATCTTTGTGGATTTATCCACCTGTCGTCTATGTAATTGCTGACTTTCAGATTAGGTCTCTGAGTGGACGTCCAGCTTGTTGGTGGTAAAGTTTTTTCTGTTTCTTAGTTTTCCTTCCGCGGACGCCCCTCCCCCACAGAGCTGGACCTTCCCGGGTTCAGCTGTACTTGCTGTGAAACTCTCAATCCTCAGTAGTTCCAATTGCTGTTTTTTTGTGTGTGTGTTGGCGGGCGGACCAGCCTTCCCCTGCGGAGACCCACTACGCCGGCTGAAACAGCGGCATTGAGATTCGTGGCGCTTTTCTGCCCAGGAATCTCTCGGTCTGGTTCCCCACTTCAGTGCGCTTTTCAATCAGCTGAATGGGAAACTCTGCCTTCCCTGAGCTCCAAACGCCAACCAAAAGGGCACTCAGTCCCGTATACTCCGGACTGAGAACCGCCGCGCTGGGGCGCCTGCAAACCAGCCGCGCCAGCCAAAAGAGTCGCGCTGGCGACCCGTGGGGCTCCTCCGCCGGGAATCTCCTGGTCTGTGGGCAATAAAAATTTATCTGAAAGGCCGGGCGCGGTGGCTCACGCCTGTAATCCCAGCACTTTGGGAGGCCGAGGCGGGTGGATCACGAGGTCAAGAGATCGAGACCATCCTGGTCAACATGGTGAAACCCCGTCTCTACTAAAAATACAAAAATTAGCTGGGCATGGTGGCACGTGCCTGTAGTCCCAGCTACTCGGGAGGCTGAGGCAGGAGAATT
>PVKV010032746.1:6501-19592 GCA_004027835.1 Alouatta palliata
AAAGTAAACTCAAATAATAATAATAATCTAAAATAAAATCAAATGTAATCCCCAGTTTGGAGATGAGGCCTAGTTGTAGGGGTTTGGGTCATGAGGAAAGAAAAATCCTTCATGAATGGCTTGGTGCCCTCCTCCAGGTAAGCAGTGAGTTCTTGCTCTGAGTTCATGTGAAATCTGGTTGTTTAAAAGAGTGTGGCACCTCCCTTCTCTCATCTTGCTCCCTCTCTCACCATGTGATGGTCATGTTTCCCCTTCATCTTCCACTGTGTTTGAAAGCTTTCTGAGACCCTGAACAGAAGAAGATAACAGCACCATGCTTCCTGCACAGCCTGCAGAAACATGAACCAAAACAAACCACTTTTCTTTAAAAATTATCCAGTCTCAGATATTCCTTTATAGCAATGCAAAAACAGCCCAACACACATGAAATATTTGGGACATATTTATATGAAAAAAATCAGTTATTGCTTATTTGAAATTTAAATTTATCTGTGTGTCCTGTGTTTTAATTTGCTTAATGTGGTAATGTTAGTCCTGTTTGAGGATGTTTAACAGCATGCTTGGACCTCTGTCCACTAGGTGCCAGTACCAACCCCATACCCTAGTGGTGACAACAAAAAATGTCTCCAGATACTGTCAAATGTCCCCTGGGAGGCAAAATCTCCCTTGGAGAAATGCAAAGCATGGGGCACCACCTCAAACCTCCTGAATCAGAAACTGAATAGGGAGGGATTTAGCAGTCTGTGCTTTCACAAGCCTTACAGCTGTTCTGATGCAATTACAGTTTGAGAACAACATTGGTCTTACCTATTTCTTGGGCAAGTGTATCCCAGAGAATATAAATTAATATTGCTTAGTGTAAAGACCCATGGGATTATCTACACCAGAATCACTATTGTTGTATATTAAAGTAACATCTGAAGGTGCACCCTGGAACTTCTTAATCAAAATTTCTAAGGGGATAAAGAAGATGAGAGTGTAGTGGAAAACAACGGTCCAGGGTTCTACTTTTATTTTTTAAGTAAACAAATATCCCTAGTGACTCTTGTGTTCACAGATATTTGAATACCACTGACTGGTATGGATTCCTCAGACTTTCTTTGTTTATATTGCTAATTAGTTTAATGTTTCCAAAGCAAATTTCTGAAAACAAATTGGCTTCTGGTGTATACTTACATATAGCAATGTTTCTCAGCTCTGGTAACATATTTGAACCACCTAAGGAGCTTTAAAAAAATACCAATGTTCAGTTCCCATCCAGAACAATTAAGCCAGAATCACTGAGCCAGATTCCCAGATGATTCTAATACGCAACTAGGTTTGGAAAACACTGGTCTATGGAAGAAAATGCATTAGTCTTATCAATTCTAAAATTCCAATTGGTTTAATGTCTATGTTCCTCATTATACATTTGCAAAATTAATATTCTGGTTTAAATTTTATACTCTTTTTGTGTCTCTTAAATGCATTCAAGTTCTGGGGCTCCTGAGCCAACTAATTCTGAGGACCACAGATAAATATCAGATCCTGGAGTACAACTGTATAATTGGGATCTTCTCCTCATTCACACCCCACATGTTGGTCTTTCCTTTATTCTCTCTACTATCTCTTGTAACTTACTCAAAATTCAACTAATTTTCAGGGCTCTCTTCAATTAATCATTAACATAATAGAGAAATGGCTGCAAATGTCAATCGTCACAAATAGAGGAACTTTGATGTTAACATAAGCAGGCCTTTAGGTCTAACTTTCAGTTCATAGGAAATACAGAAGATAGAGAAAAAAATTAAGCACCCATAAGCAAGGATTCAGACTAATCTATAAGGTGAAAACATTTTATAGAATAATTTGACTTGTGTCTTCAACAAGTCATTATTATGAAAACAAAATAATACATGAAATGAAATAATATGTTATGGCATTAAAAGGGAGAATGTTTTGAATTAAAAGAGATTTAAGAGTCATAGCAATCACAGGCAATGTAGGGGCCCTGATTAGATCCCAGTTGAAAAAACTAGCCTAAAAGGAAATAATTGCAGTGATAGAATTTGAACACGGTTTAGGTATTAGATGATGTTAAGGATCCATTATATATTTTTAGGTGTGGTAACAGTATTGTGGTTACATAAGGGAAATATCTTTATTTAAAAATTGTATAACAAGGACAAAACACAATGATATCCGTAATTTACTTCAAACTAGTCAAAAAATCGATTATGTAAATATGGCAAAGTATTAACAATTGTTCAATCTAAATTATGATCATAAGTGCTTGTGACGTTGTTTTCTTTTTTTCTTTTGCTTGAAATTTCTAGTAGTAAAAAATAGGATAGTAAGAAAAAAATAAAGTGAATATATGAAGGCCGACTATATAGTGGAGAAACCTCTGCAATGGAAATCAAACCACATGAGTCTGGTCTTGGCTCTGAGTCATACCCCCTCTAGGCCTCAGCTGCCTCCTATACCAAGTGAGGGGTTAGAACAAGGTTGTTCTTGCTGTAAGCCTGTGGTGATTGTCTTTATCCACAATTTTATTAGGTCCTATTACAGATGAGAAAACTGACATACGGAGATGGTAGACCACTCAGCTGGTGTGCCAGAGCTGGAACCTGAACTAGGAACTCTAGCTCCAGAGCCTGCCCTCTTATGCCATATCCTCACTCAACAATAACAGCACCTGCCAATTCTAACAGCAAAATATTGCCCCCAAGTGTGATTTAGGACATCTCTGGGCGATGGTAAAAGTACACAAAGAAGTTGTTTTGCAAATATTTTTTATTGCTAATATTTCAATAATGAATAGTTTATCATTTTTTTGAAGTTTGTGGAGGACTAGAATCCTATAGCCAAAAGTAGGCAAGCCTGATAAATTTCTTTCTAAAAAATATTTATTTCAATAGTTTTTGGAGTACAGGTGGTTATTGGTTACATAAATAAGTTATTTAGTGGTGATTTCTGAGATTTCAGTGCACCTATCACCTGAGCATTGCGCACTACCAGATATGTAATCTTTTATCCCTCATCCCCTCCCATTCTTTCCTCCACTCCAGTCCCCAAAGTCCATTATACTGTTCATATGTTTTTGCATCATTTCTTATGTAAAACTCTTCAGAGTAGAAAAAACTCAGGGTACAATCAAATCTGAAATTTAAAAAACAAAGCCCTTTGTTTTATTGCAGACAATGGTGTAAAGGACACCATTCTAACAGGACCATAGTGCTTCATCAGGGAATCAAGAACAGGTTGCTATCAAGTTCTCAAGGTATATAGATGCTTCCTCGGGAGGTGGGAAAGCAAGCTATAAAAGACTCTGTTACGTATTTGAGCAAATCGTCACTAAGCACCTCCTGTGTGTCAGCTCTGCGTGGGGGATTTGCAAAACACATATTTATTGGCTATCCACTGTTTGTCAGGCACTCTTGTCAGCATGGGAGCATTTTATAGTCAGGTGTTTCAGGTGGTGATCAAATAGAATCCCTCTCCCAGGCTGTCACCCAGGCTGTAGTATAGTGGTGTAATCTCAGCTCACTGCAACCTCCACCTTCTGGGTTCAAGTTATTCTCCAGCCTCAGCCTCCCAAGTATCTGGGTCTATAGATGTGTGCCATGATGCCCAGCTAAGTTTTTTGAATTTTGTTTGTTTCTTTTAGTAGAGACAAGGTTCACCGTCTTGGTCAAGGTGGTCTTCAACTCCTGACCTCAAATGATCTGCCCAATTAGGTCTCTCAAAGTGCTAGGATTATAGGCGTGAGCCACAGTGCCCAGCCAGGGATTACATTTTAACATGAGATTTGGGAAAGACACACAATCAAATCATGTCTGCATGATACTATACTTATGCTAAAGATAAATATCCATTTTTTATATGAAATTCAAATTTAGCTGGTGTGATGGTTAATAGCGAGTGTTAGTTTGATTGGATTGAAGAAAAAAGTATTAATCCTGGGTGTGTCTGTGAGGGTGTTGTCAAAAGAGATTAACATTTGAGTCAGTAGGCTGGGGAAGGCAGATCTACTTTAATCTGGTGGGCACAATCCAATCAGCTGCCAACAAATGTAAAGCAGACAGAAAAATGTGGAAAGGAGAGACTGATGTAGCCTCCCTGCTTACATCATTTTCCCATGCTGGATGCTTCTGGCCCTTGAACATTAGACTACAAGTTCTTCAGTTTTGGGACTCAGACTGGCTCTCCTTGTTCCTCAGCTTGCAGACAGCCTATTGTGGGACCTTGTGATCATGTAAGTTAATAATAAACTCCCTTCATATATATATATATATATATATATATATATATATATATATATATAATATGATAATAGATATGATATATGTGATATAAATATATGATATATAAGATATATAATATATATGATATGAAATATATATCATGTATTATATAGATAGATAGATAGATAGATCGAACCTATTAGTTCTGTCCCTCTAGGGAACCCTAATATAGATATTGGTACCAGGAGTGGTTCTAGAGGAACAGAATACTAAGTTCTTTCATTGGTTTTGGGGTTTCTGGAGTTGGCTGCTTAACAAGATTAGACCCAAAATGCTAAGGACTCTACTTCTAATAGTATAGAGAACACTGAAAGTTCTTGGCATGAACTGTTCAGAGAATTATGTAAAATAAATGAATTCGATGCTCCTGATTTACTGTTTGTGACAGGTAAGGAGTTTAGTGACTCTGTACCTAATACCTTTGACTATATGTGGCGAACCAAGGAACATAATGAAGTTGGTTGGTTACTCCTAAGTTCAATGGACAAAGTGATGAAAGAAAATGATGACTTAGAATTCTGTCTCCCAGCTTCAGAAGCAAATACTGAGCCTCACTTCTACTAAGACTCCCCTGAGTGAGAGTCTTATCTACCATAGAGAAAGAGCTGAAATTGTGGAAAAGCAGACACAAGCTTGTATTATGCCAGGGGCTGACCTGCAACGAAAGATGCATGCACAGTCTCATCAGGTGTTTACTGTTAAAGTGAGAGTATTGATTGGAAAATAATGGGACCCTGAAACTTGGAATTGTATTGTGTGAAAAGAGCCTGATGGAGCTGGGAACAATAAGATTGTAAACTCCAATGAACCCTTTTAGCCAGAAGGAAGTTTCCCCATCTCCAGCAGTGGCAACATCCCATCCCCTACCCATGCTGCCATCAGCCTTTCCATCTTTAACTGAGGAAATAAACCCTGTGCTGCTTGAGGCAACAGTGATGGCCTTCCCTGAGGCAGTTACCAGGAAAAATAATGTTGATTCTCCTCAGGAGCCACCCCTAGCGCATCTGTTTGCCTCCAGACCTATAACTAGACTAAAGTCCTGATGGGCCCCCAGTGGTGAGGTTCAGAGTGTGACCCATGAGGAGGTGTGCTACACTTAAAAAGAACTGTTTGAGTTGTCTAATTTATATAAACAGAAATCTGGAGACCAGGCATGAGAATGGATATTAAGGGTGTGGGATAATGGTGGAAGGAACATAGAGTTGAAACAGGCTGAACTTTTTGATTTGGGCCCACTAAGTAGGGACTCTGCATTTAACATTACAGCTTGGGGAGTTTAAAAAGGTTCTAGTAGTTTATTTGCTTGGTTAGTTCAAATATGGATTAAAAGATGGCCCACTGTGTGCAAGCTGAAAATGCCTGATCTCCCTTGGTTTAATGTAGAGGAAGGGATTCAAAGGCTTAGGGACATTGGAATAGTGGTGTGGATTAGTCACTTTAGAGATACTCATTCCAGCTGGGAGGGTACAGAAGATATACCCTTAACCAATACCTTGCAAAAACAGATTTGTGAGGGCAGCACTTGCATCTTTGATGAGCACTGTAATTACTTTTCTTTGTATGCCAGATCTAAAGTGATCACAGTCACTCAACTAAAAAAATTAAATACAATGAGAATAATGGGATCCTGAGGTGGCAGGGACCAAGTGGCAGCACTAAACCTTCAAAGGCAAGGTGGGTGTAGCTACCATAATAGACAGCAGAGGCAAAGCAGCAATCAGAATAATCTGACTTGTGTAGAGCTCTAGCACCGGCTCATTAATCACCATGTTCCTGGAGGTGAAATTGATAGGAAGCCTATTGCATTCCTACTTAACTTATGCAAGCAGAAATCTTCTAGGTCAAATAGACAAAAAATTAATTGTATAAACAGAGAATCACAGCCCCTCAATCAAGTTCCAGACTTGAACTAGTGTACAGACCCAGAACCCATTGAATGAAGAGAAGGACAGGTCCCACTACTCTACCAACAATTTATGCAGTGAATCATTCTCCCATCCTTCCCCAAGGAGATTTCTGGCCTTTTACCAGAGTAACTGTGTACTGGGGAAAGGGATATGATCAGATATTTCAGGGACTGCTGGACACTGGCTCTGAGCTGATGTTTATTCCAGGGGACCTAAAATGTCATTGTGGTTTCCCAGTTAAAGTAGGAGCTTATGGAGGTCAGGTAACTAATGGAGTTTTAGCTCAGGTCCAACTTACAGTGGGGTCCAGTGGGTCTCCAGATTCATCCTGTGGTCATTTCTCCAATACCAGAAGGCATAATTGGCATAGACATACTTAGTAGCTAGCAGAACCCCCACACTGGCTCCCTGACTGGTAGGGTGAGGGCTATAGTGATGGGTGTGATGGGTTTGATGGGAAAGGCCAAATGGAAGCCATTAGATCTGCCTCTACTTAGAAAAATAGTAAATCAAAAGCAATATGGCATCCCTGGAGAGACTGCAGAGATTAGTGCCACCATCAAGGACTTGAAAGATGCAAGGGTGGTGATTCCCACCACATCCCCATTCAGCTCGTCTATTGGCCTGTGCAGAAGACAGATGGATCTTGGAGAATGACAGTGTATTATTGTGAGCTTAGCCAACTGGTGACTCCAATTGCAGCTCCTGTACAAAATGTGGTTTCATTGCTTGAGCAAATTAACACGTGCTTGTACTTGGTATGCAGCCATTGACTTGGCAAATGCCTTTTTCTCCATTCCTGTCCATAAGGCCCATCAGAAGCAATTTGCCTCCAGCTAGCAAGGCCAGCAATATATGTTTACCGTGCTACCTCAGGGGTTTATTAACTCTCCAGCTTTGTGCATAACCCCGTTTGGAAAGAACTTGATTGCTTTTTGCTTTCACAAGATACCACACTGGTCCATTACATTGATGACACCATGCTGACTGGATCCAGTGAGCAAGAAGTAGCAAACACACTGAACTTATTTGTGAGACATTTGGTGCCAGAGGATGGGAAACAAATCTGACAAAAATTCATGGACCTTCTACCGCAGTAAAATTTCTTGGGGTTCAGTGGTGTGGGGCCTGTCAAGACATTCCTTCTAAGGAGAAGAATAAGTTGCTGCATTTGGCCCTTCATACAACCAAGAAAGAGGCACAACACCTAGTGGGCTTATTTGGATTTTGGAGGGAACACATTCCTCATTTGAGTGTGTTACTCCAGCTCATTTATTGAGTGACCCAAAAGGCTGCCAGTTTTGAGTGTGCTCTGGAACAGGAGAAGGCTCTGCAATAAGTCAAGGCTGCTGTGCAAGCTACTCTGGCAGTTGGACCATGGGACCCAGCAGATCCATTGGTGCTGGAGGTGTCAGTGGCAGAGAGGGATGCTGTTTGGAGCCTTTGGCAGGCCCCCATAGGTGAATCATATCAGAGGCCTCTAGGATTTTGGAGCAAGGCCCTGCCTTCTTGTGCAGATAACTACTCTCCTTTTGAGAGACAGCTCTTAGCCTGTTACTGGGCTTTGGTGGAAACTGATGATCTGATCATGGGTCATCAAGTCACCATGTGACCTGAACTGCCTATCATGAACTGGGTGCTTTCTGACCCATCTTGCTATAAAGTGGGTCGTGCACAGCAGCATTCCGTCATCAAACGGAAGTGGTATATACATGATTGGGCTAAAGCAGGTCCTGAAGCCACAAGTAAGTTACAGGAAGAAGTGGCTCAAATGCCCATGGTCTCTACTCTGGTCATTCTGCCTTCTCTTCTCCAGCCTGCACCAATGGCCTGATGGGGAGTTCCCTATGATCAGTTGACAGAGGAAGAGAAGACTAGGGCCTGCTTCACAGATGGTCCTGCATATGTGGACAGCTGAAGTGGACATCTGAAAGTGCATAGCCCCTTTCTAGGACATTCCTAAAGAACTGTGGTAAAGGGAAATATTCCCAGTGGGCAGAACTTGGAGCAGTGCACCTAGTTATGCACTTTACATGAAAGAAGAAATGGCCAGATGTGCAATTGTATACTGATTCATGCACTGTGGCCAATGGTTTGGTTGGATGGTCAAAGACCTGGAAGAAGCATGATGGGAAAATTGGTGACAAAGAATTTTTGGGAAGAGGTATGTAGATAGACCTTTCTGTATGGTCAAAAGCTGTGAAGATATTTGTATTCCATGTGAGTGCACACCAACAGGTGACCTCAGCAGAGGAAGATTTTAATAATCAAGTGACTAGGATGAACTGTTCTGTGGACACCATTCAGCCTCTTTCCCCAGCCTCCCCTGTCATTGCCCATTCGGCCCATGACCAAAGTGGTCACTGTGGTAGGGATGTAGGTTACACATGGGCTCAGCAACATGGACTTCCACTTACCAAGGCTGACCTGTGTTGAGATTCACTCAGGGTGGTTGGCAAAAATATTACAGAAAATATTAAAGATGTATTAGAGAAAGTTAAAGATTAGTCTCAAACCTTTGGGAAGGCCAAAAGGTTTTATTGGGGCAGGCCAAAGGCAGTCGGCCTATCCATTAAGTTAGGGAGAGATAGAGATGATCAAAGACCTTACTCCACACCCATTTATCTCCCCTCGAACTGTTTACTCATTTAATTTTGTGCTGGATGGCCTCTGGGGAAGATCAAAGGGGAATTACCTGGTAACAGCATTGACTCTGGGCCTAAAACCATTCTCTTAACCATGTTAATTATCCACAAGTGCGTTAACTTAGAACTGTTATGAATAAAAGTGTGGACAGACAGAGGGTCTGGGTCAATTGGTTGCATTTCGTCCTCTGAAAGCAGCCGATGGCCAGCCCTAGCCCACTTGAAACACTGTAATGCTGTGAGAGCACATTAATTCATCTATCGTTGAGTCAGGGTCTGCAGGTCAGACTTCCGTGGCAGTGGGACCCACATCTCAGGTGGTGACCCTGATGTGATCGAGGGCACAGACCTGGCTACGGCCAGTGCTGAGTGCCCAGTTTGCTAGCAGAAGCAGAGACCAACACTGAGCCCTCAATATAACACCATTCTTCAGGGTGATCAGCCAGTTACATGGTGGCAGGTTAATTATATTGGGTCTTTTCCATCATGGAAAAGGCAGAGGTTTGTCCTCACTGGAATAGACACTTACTCTGGAAATGGGTTTGCCTATCCTGCATGCCAATGCTTCTGCCAAGACTACTGTTGTGGACCACGGAATGCCTTATCCACCATCAGGATACTCCACACAGCATTTCCTCTGACCAAGGTACTCATTTTATGGCTAAAAAAGTATGGCAGTGGGCTCATGCTCATGGAATTCACCTGTCTTACCATAATCCCCATTATCCTGAAGCAGCTGGATTGATGGAATGGTGGAATAGCCTTCTGAAGTCACAGTTACAATTCCAACTAGGTGACAATAGTTTGCAGGGCTGGGACAATGTTCTCCAGAAAGCCATGTATGCTCTGAATCAGGGTACAATACATGGTACTGTTTGTCTCATAGTCAGGACTCACAGGTCCAGAAATCAAGGGGTGGAAGTGAAAGTGGCACCACTCACCATCACCCCTAGTGATCCACTAGCAAAGTTTTTGCTTCCTGATCCCATGACATTATGTTCTGCTGGCCTAAAGGTCTTAGTTCCGGAGGGAGAAATGCTGCCACCAGGAGACACAATGACAATTCCATTAAACTAGAAGTTAAGATTGCCACCTGGACACCTTGGGCTCCTCCAACCTTTAAGTCAACAGGCTGAGAAGGGAGTTGCAGTGTTGGCTGAGGTGTTTGATGCAGACTATCAAGATTAAATCAGTCTACTACTCCACAATGGTGGTAAGGAAGAGTATGCATGGAATATAGGAGCTCCATTAGGGTGTCTTTTAGTATTACCATGCCCTGTGAGTAAAGTCAATGGGAAACTACAACAGCCCAATCCAGGCAGGACTGCAAATGACCCAAGTCCCTCAGGAATGCAGGTTTGTGTCACTCCAAGAGGGAAGAAACCATGACCTGCTGAGGTGCTTGCTGAAGGCAAAGGGAATATAGAATGGGTAGTAGAAGAAAGTAGTCATCAATACCAGCTATGACCATGTGACCAGCTGCAGAAATGGAGATTGATTATCATGAGTAGTTCCTCCTCCTTTTGCTAAAAATATGTTTGTGCATGTATATGCTTGTACTAAGAAAATATCTTATTTCCTTTTATTTTATCACGTGACAAAATTTATTGACTTTATATCAACATTTAAGTGTTGTTAACTTTATGTGATAGTATTTGGGTTGGGGATTGGCGTGTTTCCAGTTGTGCAAAGCATAGTTGTACTCTTAGGTGTAATTATTATCTTATTATTTTCTTTATTTGACGATTATGTATAATCTCAAGTTGACAAGTGGTGGACTTGTGATGGTTAATACTGAGTGTCAACTTGATTGGACGGAAGGATACAAAGAATTGATCCTGTGTGTTGCCAAAAGAAATTAACATTTGAGTCAGTAGGCTGGGGAAGGCAGATCCACCCTTAATTTGGCAGGCACAATCTAATCAGCTGCCAGCAAATATAAAGCAGGTAGAAAAACATGAAAAGGCTAGACTGACTTAACCTTCCAGCCTACATCTTTCTCCCATGCTGGATGCTTCTTGCCCTTGAACTTCAGACTTCAAGTTCTTCAGTTTTGGGACTCAGACTGGCTCTCCTTTTTCCTCAGCTTTCTCTAGAGGGACAGAGCTAATAGGGTACACACACACACACACACACACACACACACACACACACATATATACGTATACACACACACACACACACATATCACACACACATCCTACTAGCTCTGTCCCTCTAGAGAACCCTGACTAGTACAGCTAGGATCCTATATTTTATCTGACCATCCTATCAGGACAGCTTCCCACTGTAAAGAATTATCTGGTCCAAAATACAACTATGCCAAGGTTGAGAAATCAAGGTGAGACTGATGCTGTTGGTCCCTGGAATATGTTTTGACAGCTACTGAATAACACTATGGCTAGAGCATTGGCATTCAGCCTTAGCTGCACATGGAATCACTTGAAGTCTGAGTTCCACCCTGGTATGGGTTTTGGCTGGGACACTGAGATTTTTAAAGGGCACCATGTGAATCTAACGTGCAGCTGACCCAGAGAAAGTCTCAGTGAGAACCACTGAGTTAGAGCTCACTTACCTCATATGATGCTTGGGTTAACATTGAAAACTTTTCTCTTTTGGGGCTTTCAATAGGGAGATATCTATATCTCTATCTCTGTAGATATATCTAACAATGGAAGATTATATATGTATATATACACACATATAAATAGCCATATGTATGTACACACACACACACACACACAAATAGCTTATTGTTTTTGTCCCTCTGGAGAACCCTGGTTAATACAAGAACTGTAAGAGAAGACAGTGAAATGTTCGAGCTGTTCACCAGATATGTACAATAACTGAATAGAAAGCTCCTGGAAAGTCAGATCATCATGGCAGAAGGGAGACAGGACTAGACTGAAGCTCCAACTCAAACAAACAGAGCAGTGTGTGGAGTCTCTCATTGTGAATTTTAGCTCCAGATAGACTGCAAGAACAAACCAGCATCTTAAGAGGACCCTCAGACCGTCTGAAGGAAGCAAACTGCTCCTGCAGGACCTGGGAGACACTCCAAATTCTATGAGTGTCACAACTGCAGAAGTAGGAAAGGAAAAGCCTCTTCTGAACGCACACACCCTAGAGAAACTGAAAGTGTTTATGGGAGAAGTTTCAAACCTTAACCTGGAACTGAGTCAATTCAGAGAGTTGAGTGAAATACAGGGAAGGAAAAAGAGACAAAGCTGCAGAAAAGCACTGAGAGCTCTCCGGGTCCCCAAGCAGGCCATTCCTGCTTGGCACCACAGGGATCCATTGGGAGGGCAGCCAGAGGTGTGGAGGAAAACACCGCAGGGAGAAGGAAAGCTCAAGCTGAACTTTGTAAGAATTTAAACGAGGCAAGAAGCCTCCTGGTCAGAATTTACGGGAGGGCACGAATCTGGTATGCAAACTCCACAAGTAGAGAAGAACCAAGCCCCTTTTATAGCTGGGAGGTGGGTAGCCTGGGGCAAGTTCTCAGGCCTGGCTTCCCCACTGTCTGGAAACACACTCAGGGGGATTGGGGGGCACGGTGGGAGTAAGACTGTCCCTTCAGTTTTCATGGGAGCTGGGTGAAGCCTGTGACTGCTGGCTTTTTTCCACTTCCCTGACAAGCTGCATGACTCATCAAAGGCAGCCATAGTCCTCCTAGGTACTCAATTCTAGTGACCTGGGAACCTTACCCCCATCCCCCACAGCAGCCACAGCAAGACCCAACCAAGGAGAATCTGAGCTCAGACATGCGTAGTGTCTGTCTCCACTGGATGGTCCTTCCCTGCCACCCTGGTAGCTGAAGACAAAGGGCATGTAATCCTAGGAGTTCTAGGGTCCCACCCCACTGCTGGTTTGTCTTCATACTACCACAGTTAAAGCTCTCTGGAAAGTGCCACCTCCCAGCAGGAGGCCAACCAGCACAAAAATAGAACATTAAACCACCAAAGCTAAGAACCCTCACTCAGTCCATTGCATCCCCCTGCCATCTCCATTGGAACAGGCACTGGTACCCACAGCTGAGAGACCCAGAGATGGTTCACATCACAGGACTCTGCAGACAACCCCTGGTACCAGTGTGAATCCAGGTACAGTTGCTGGGTGGCTAGATCCAGAAGAGAGACAACAATCAATGCAGTTTGGATCACAAAAAGCCACATCCATAGGAAAAGAGGGAGAGTACTACATCAAGGGAATATCCCCTGAAACAAAAGAATCTGAACAATAGCCTTCAACCCAAG
>PVKV010032747.1:0-19486 GCA_004027835.1 Alouatta palliata
TTTTTTTTTTTTTTTTTTTTGAGATGGAGTTTTGCTCTTGTTGCCCAGGCTGGAGTGCAATGGCATGATCTTGGCTCACCACAACCGCCGCCTCCCGGGTTCAAGCGATTCTCCTGCCTCAGCCTCCTGAGTAGCTGTGATTACAGACATGTGCCACAAAGCCCAGCTAATTTTTTGTACTTTTAGTGGAGATGGAGTTTCTCCATGTTGGTCAGGCTGGTTTGAACTCCCGACCTCAAATGATCCACCCGCCTTGGCTTCCCAAAGTGCTGGGATTACAGGCGTGAGCCACCGTGCCCAGCCTAGATCATACATTCTTTCAGGGATAATGACAATATTCTGATAAACTATTGGTCATACTACTGAAAATGTTAACACTACCACTTAAACATGAGCCATAATACTGTGTTATACCCAAAGTACAAAATAAAATGTTGAAGCAGAAAATATAAACTAGAACCATAGAATCTAGAAGTAAAATTGTCTCCATATCTTATTTTATGTACTTTTTTTTACTGAACAAGATAGCACTCTCTAAACCGTAAGAAATTGTCACACACCTTAGTACTTATAACTTTACATTAAAGGTCATTCTTTTTTAAATTATTGATTTATTTTAAAAAAATAACTCTTTAATCATAGGCACACAAGGAGAATAAAGGGCAACACCAGGCTGAATGGGGAAAGGAGGAAGATATTCTCCCTTTGTCCCAGTGTCTGCTTGGCACAGTTCTGAGATCACACAAACAAGTGGGAGTGGATTGGGAAACAGAGTAAGTGAGAGGACTGATGAGACAAAGGCAAGTGGGGAGAGGCAAGGGCTCGCAGTAGTCTCTATCAGTGGACTCTAACACAGATTCACTGAGTGCAAGTTCCCAGTAGTGTTTAGCCCCATGCTTTTTGAAATGCTCACGAGCCATGTTCTCTGTAGGACACTGTTTAAACTTCATCTTTCCAAAGCTCCAGTCTTTGGCTGTACCCTGCCAGACTACTACATATTTGTTGGTTTTCTTCACAGTTTTCTCATCAGATTCCTCCTCATCATCTCCTTTTGTGTTAGATGTGTGTTCATCCCACTTTATCCGATGCAGCATAAGATGCTTAAATTTCTTCTGGGCCTTGAGGCCTCCTTCCGCTACTACCATGCTATATCCTTGTGCAGTGCTACCACTCCTGTCAGGTACAATTGCCCAGCATCAGCCTCAATCTTGAACTTCTTGACTGGGTTGCTCAAATGTCTAACTCTATATACAGATATTTATGTGAAATGTCTTAAACTTTTTAATTTTCTTGACCTTTCTCTGTTCTGCTGTGAGTTTTCAGGCAGTGTTGGCCTCTTCATGCATTTTCTGTCTTTTTGCCATCTGAGCTCTGACATGGGCTTCTACCTTCGTGGGGTCTTGAACAGCTTCTGTTCCTAATACTTGCATCAGATTAGAACTTCTCACTTTGGGTTCTGGAGGAGGCATAAGGCCCAGCGTGATTTTTTCCTGTAGTTTCTTCTGTGCTTCCCTCCTTGTTTGTCTCCAAATGTTTTTCTGTTCCTTCTTGGTAAGATACACTCCCAGAGTAACTGGTGTGTCATTGTTGACTGGAGGATTGAGCTGGGCTGGATGTTCAACAAGATTTGTGATTCCAAAATAATCTTGTCTCTTGGGATTTTCCTCTGTAAGGTCAAAGCCACTGGGGATTATGTAAGAGTCCCACCACTCAATTTCAGGGATATCTCCTTCCTCTAGCTCCTTCCTAGGAGAAATGAGGGCAAGCCTAGTTGAAGTATGGATGCCTGTTTTTTGAGCTACTTGTGAAGTCTCTCCTGTAGCTTCTCCAGTTGAGCCTTTGTCCTTAATCGCTGAGCAATCTTCACAAATTTGTCCTTGTCATGGAATTTAAAAGTGTATCTCTGGCTCTGAGAAGAGGCAATGGAGACTCAGGGATCAAAAAAGGTATTGGACTCCATGTCTTCTGATGGCTTTTATTTTAGCTGTTGCTTCAATTGTTCCCTCTTCACATCACGAATATTGGCCTTCAGAGTAGGGATGCGGTATGTCAGCTCAGTCTCATTGCCTATTGCATCTACAGTGTGCCCTTGCTCATCTAGGATCAGTGGTGTAGGTTTAATTCGGTCTTTTAACTCCATCTTCAGGGGAATAATGCCCATGGCATGGAGATTAGCCAGACCCACCATGTTGGCATTACTGATGAGTCCTGGCTTCAATGCCAGCCAGGCTTGGATATGAGCTTGTAGTTCAGCTGCTTTCCTTGCCTTCTCAATGGCATCATTCATGAAAGTGGCAGTCTGGGAGGGCTGAATAGTGTTGCCAATTGGAAGTCACTCTGATTGGGAGGAAGAAGGAGTCTTTGGCTGAGATGTACAGGGGCTAATGAAGCTCAGCTGTTTTTTCCTCTCCTTGATGTGTCACGTTGCTGCCTCCATCATCTGTTTGGTCTGGAGCTTAGTCAGCATGCCAGGGCTCTCTGATGGAGGCTCAGAGATCACCTCTGACTCTTCTTCCACCTCCTCAAAATGGGGTATTCGTCGCTTCTTTACTCCTGATCTCAAGAGTCATCACCAAACACTTCCTTTAGCTCTCGTTTTCTGCTCCTGTCACTGCTAGACTTGGAATGCCTAGAGCTTCCACCTTTCTCAACACCCTCAATTTGTCCACAGATCGGAGAGTAGAATAATCAAGAAAAGGTTTCAGATTATCGGCTGCCATCTTCTTGTACATGCTCTGCCCCACACGGTTCAATGCTACTGTGACCACTGCAGGCTCTGAGAAACCCAGCGCCCTCTTCACTGCCTTCTATATCCATGGTTTCAGCTCACCCAGCTCCTTCGTAGTGTCGTTTTTCAGGAAAAATAAAATAGCTCAAATGGGACTCAATACTACACCTTACAAACTTCAGCCTCGGAGATGGAGGCCGAACGTTAAACTAGAACCTGAAACCTTCTGACTGCCCAAGACCTGCCGTCGCTACAGCCATGGCTGCTGTCACACTGCCATGACTGCTGCCGCACCACTGTCTCCCAATACTTGAGCAGGTAGGGCCAAGGCAGCCAATTTGTGCAGCTGTGTTTGCCACTTCGAGGCAGAGCATATGCGTTGCAGAACCGAAAAGTTTCCCTTGCTTGCTTGCTTGCTTTCTGTTTCCCGGGCCAAACCTAGTAACTAGATTTCTGTCAAGTTAATGTCTTTAACTTCCTGAAGCGGAGGTTGGGCTACTTGTAGTTTTCCTCATATGGAGAATAACTGCGCAAAAGTAAAACTTTTGCTAGAATGAAGAGTGAAGCTTCTGCCTTTGTGCTCAAACACAGCCTTTCTGATAGAAAGTAAATCCTTTCATAATCATGATCACTAGAATTAGCCACCCCTTCTTAACCTTTTCTCCCTTATTTAACAGAGGTGTCAGGCCAGGGGTGGTACACTTTGGGAGGCCGAGGCGGGTGAATCACTTGAGGTCAGGAGTTCAAGACCAGCCTGGCCAACATGGTGAAACCCCGTATCTACTCTAAAGGTCATTCTTTGATCCTCAGTTTTTCTAGACACTTATATTTATTGATGTCTTTCCAGATCTATTTTATTAATAAGTATATAGCTTGTTAGTATATTTTTGGATGGGATATATGTAATAAATACAATTTTTAAAAATACGTTATAAAGATAAGGAATGGAAATTCCAAGTCTTTATTTATTTATTTATTTATTTATTGAGACGGAGTCTTGCTCTGTCGCCAAGGCTGGAGTGCAGTGGTGCAATCTCGGCTCACTGCAACCTCCGCCTCCTGGGTTCAGGCTATTCTTCCGCCTAGCCTCCCGAGTAGCTGGGACCACAGGCGCGTGCCACCACACCCTGCTAATATTTGTATTTTTAGTAGAGACGGGTTTCACCACGTTGGCCAGCATGGTCTAGATCTCTTGACCTCGTGATCCGCCCGCCTTGGCCTCCCAAAGTGCTGGGATGACGGGCGTGAGCCACGGCGCCCGGCCCAAGTCTTTTACTGTAATCTCTTCTTCCTCATGTTAATGTCCCAAACAGAGCTGAGGAATGCCTAGGAAACTGCCTCAGTTAACCTGATTCCATCTCATTTTTAGCAAATGATTTTTTATATTTAGACGGAGTCTCGCTCTGTTGCCCAGGTCTGGAGTGCGATGGTGCGATCTTGGCTCACTGCAATGTCCGCCTCCCGAGTTCAAGCGATTCTCCTGTCCCAGCCTCCTGAGTAGCTGGCATTATAGACGCACGCCCTCATGTCCGGCCATTCTTTTGTATTTTAGTAGAGACGGGGTTTCACCATGTTGCCCAGACTGGTCTTGAACTCCTGAGGTCAGGCAATTCACCTGCCTCCACCTTCCAAAGTTCTGGGATTACAGGCATGAGACACCTTGCCTGGCCAAGAATGATCTTATTTGAGGTTAACAGGTGTGAAAATGGTTCAAAATTGGGAGCCAGGTAATGGATGCAAGATCATAGACCTATGAGATGTATTTAATTTTAATAAGTTGCTCTCAATACAAAATTTGCTTCCACTCCTGCTAAGTAAGCCAAATATGTGGGTTTTCACTCTATTTGGTGAGGACTGGATAACCTAAAAAACATAAAATGACTCCCATATTACTTATTGCAGGGACACAGCAAACCAGTGCCTTCATGAGAGGTCACTGCCCGTCTCTCTGATGCTATGTCACTTGGTTACTATTAATAAAGTGCTTTTGTCCATTTCCCCCAGTATGGTGCATATTCAGGAATGTTCTTATTTGTAACGATCTCATAAAGGGTCTCCCCAGCCCGCTCCCCTATCAAATGAAAGGGATTCCTCTATGTTCTTATGGTAACATTTGGCAGATGTCAAGCAATGAAACCCTCGATCAATTTTATCTACAGAACCAACTAGCTAAGGAGTCTCTAGAGATCATTAAAGGATTTATGCCAACAAAAGTTTGGCCAAGGGTCAGCAAGTTCTACACATTTATGGCTAACCATTTTTATTGGTAATAAAATATTCTCTTTAAGGAATAAGTATCAGGTGCTTTAATTCATTATTTCTGAACAGCAGATGTTTTTCATGCTTTATTTCTCAATTTTAGCTTTTGCTCTTATTCAAATATTGAATTTAAAATTTACAATTTTCACAGATCCAGATGCCATATTTATATCTCTGAAAGCTTGCCAGTAAAATAACTAAAAAATTAACTAGGTGTTATTCTCTTAAAAATTATATTAATATAAATACGTACCCAGTGATTTGGACACCAATATCAGCCTGTCCCTGTATTTTGGTTTGACACAAACAGGATTTCCATTTAGATCAATTTTCCACAGCTTCATCAACTTGTTCAGTAAAAACTCCAAATCCTATAATTAGAGAAGAAAAAGCAAAGCACAAGCATTTCGTAATTGCCAATACTTCTAGCATGTTAGTTATTGTTTTAAAAGGTAATTACTGCTTTTGTGGAGTTCTAGCTCAGAGCCACGTACTTAGAAGTTGCATAATAACTAAATTTTGAATAAAACAATCTATACTGATAATAGAAGGCACTAAAGATGAGGCAAAAACTGAGGTCCTAAGTTGAGGGCCACACAACTGTTCCCCATCATACTCCCTTAAATGGTCCCCACTGCAGCTCAGAAAAAGCTTTTTCCTGCAGAAGATGCCCTATTCTTAGTGTAGCTCATAGAAATTTACAAATTAGGCAGTTAAGGGGTAGTGAGTAAGCAGTCCCTTGCTATTGTAAGCAATGTATATTGTTGCTTTTTATTTTACAAATTAAATCTGTTAAAAAACAAAAAACAAACACCTACCAAAGGGGAAAATAGAAGGGGGAAAAATCGTTTGTATGCATACTATGCAAAGATCACTTCTCATATGTTGCTATATATCCTTCTAATTTTGGGCATAGGGACTCTTGGGAGGGCACGTATTTTTAATTGTCATAATTGTACTGTGAGTACAATTTTGTTTTACATTACATCATAAATATTTGCATGTTTTTATAGCTTACAAGAAGAAAAACAGCTCATTGATATTTCAAGGAATAATAAAGTTATTCCATGGTCTATAACCCAAATAAATGTGAGGAAAACAGATTAACGGCACTTAATGAACTGTCTCAGTTTGCTCTTTTCACAGCCTCTTGTTCCTATTCGGGTTTCTTTTCCCATCCAATGTCACTCTTTTCCCAGTACCTTGTCTGTCATTTCTTGCTTTCTCCCCTTCCCTCGTTTCTAAAAAATATATTTTAACTACTATTTAGTGAAAATGAAGTACACTTTCAGTATTTCTTATATGTGCTCAAAGTTCTTTTCTTTATTTTTAAAATCAGATACATTTAATCTGTAATGAATTACTCAACAAAAGTAGTGCATTTAGGTTGTTTCCATGTCTTGGCTATTGTGAATATTGCTGCGAAGAACACGGGAGTGCAGGCTTTTAAAATAGTAATTTCACTTCCTTGGATATAAACCCTGAATTCAGTCTGTGCTAGACTTTGAGATATTCAAATAAATAGTTTATGTGAAAATATAAGACATTATTTTTTAAAATACATGGCAATCCTAAACTTCCTGGCACTGCTGCTTACTGTGTGACCTTAGGCAAATGTATGTCTTCATCTATAACATGAGGTTAATTAAGATTAGTTGCCATGGCATATAAAGTGCCTGGAACAATGCAAGTAATAAATGTGTCAGTTCTCTGCCTGTTTGCCTGCCCTGCTATCTCTTAACTAATTCCCCTTTGCTTAATTTTTGTCAACAGAGAGCGAAAACATTTTAAGTAAGGAAGAAGAAGCTTCTTGACCTATTGACAAATAAGTAGTTTACTTTTTATAAGAAAGTTATCTTTATAAATTGTAACTTCAGCCTTCAGTTCTGGACTCTGGAATATGCCTTCTCCAACAGTATTTGTTTGACAGTGTTTAATACAGCCATAGCTATCTTATTTTATGTGAGAGTTACATTGGATTTCTCTTACTCTAAAAACCTGCAAAGAAGGGACTGTGTATCACATTTATTACAGTGTCGAATGCAATGCCCAGCATCTAAAAGTTAATAAGGACAATTAGAGAACTTTAAATTGATATAGATAAAAAGAGTGCTTAGAGTTTTGTTCATTGTTCCTTACTTGATAAATGACCCTCGACATACTCCCTCCAGTGTATGTTTATTTAAGACTAAACTAATCCTGTGCTGAAATACGATTACCCTTTGGATACGCTCTGGTTGTTCATTGCCTTCCTGTCTTTAATAAAAAGCTTTCACTTTCCTGTTCTTCAATAAGTTGCTAAAGGAAGCAGACACTTTTCTGGACAGTCTCTGTTTGATAAATGATCATGTCATGCTATCACTTAGAGGAGTGCTGCAAAATACTGAGGAGCAAATTCTATTTCCCCTGCAGGGCTGATGCCTAAGCTCCTGTATAGGCGTCTGCAGCGCAGCAATGTTCTCTCTACCATTAATGATGACCGCTGATGAACCTGTATTTGACCAGCATACTCCAATCTTTATTGGAAATGTCTGGACCAACCATCCTTACCAAATCTAAAGACAGTCATTTGTCATCCCTTTGACTGCCTGTCATCATCTGCCTGGGAAAATCTATAATTTTTGGCTTGTTCTTGACTCAACTGTGGAATGAATAAATTTATCTTTGGGCCACTCTGCTTGTCAGGATCAATATTGAGCAGAGGTTGAATAAATTAGAAACTGAGAAAACATGACAGGCCTTAGAATTTTGTTCATTTGTGTCTTATAAATCAGATATTTAGTTTATATAAGAGTCAAGCATGTCAAGTTTTATTTCCCTCATTCATACTGAAGATTCTATACCTCATGATAAATGGTCATCAGAAAACCAATGAAGTAAATCACTAATATATCTGACTTTGAGATGAACTTTTCAGATCATTGTATTGATTTAGCAAACTTTACAGACTTAAAAACTGTAGGTAAAGATTAAACTTTTTTCTTTTGTTCTTCAAGTTTTATACATTTTTGCAGCCATGATATTTATTTGACTTAATAATGTTAGCAAGCTATATGTTACTGACCCTAGTGAAGTTCATGGCTCAACTTAGCCTCATCAAACTGCCTTTACAAATGCAAAAGTTTTATTGTAAATTGTTGTTAAGGTATTTAATAATTTTTATACATTGATGCATATCTGTTTAAAGGAGGTATCAGGAAAAACATGCAAAGACATGTTAACCAAAAGTAAATGTCATTTAAACTAGACTCCTGTAAGTTAAAGGAGTTTCTAAACAATGGAGTATTGTTTGGCCTAAAGCCTCTCTTTCTCCTTCTCTTCAACGGTTGACCTTGCCACTAATTTTACTGGAGAGAAGTTGGCTTTCCGACCACCAGGTTTTCTCAGTTATCTGCCTTTGGTTTCACACTTCCCCTTCCATTTTTCTTTTCCATTTTTCTCAGCAAAGGAAGAGTCACACCTTTTTCCCCAGGTTAATTAGTTCTTCTGATTCCAGCCTTTTCTTCATGGGATCTTCTCTCTCTTCCATTTCCATTTCTAATATCTCCCTCTTATCTGGATTTTGTCTCTTACCTACTGTTGCCAAACTTCTTGAAGACTGTTCCAGACTAGTGCTTGTCAAACTTTCATGTGCTTAAGAATCCTGAGCGATATTTAAATGCAGATTCTGATTTGTTAGGTCTGAGACAGAAGCCTAGATTCTGCATTTCTGCTGCTGCCGCTGCTGGTCTAGGTCCCTACTTGGAATTGGCCTAGGCCACTGCATGGCTACAGTGTGGAGAACAGCTGGTTTCTTCTTCATCCACTGGGTACTCCTGCAACCTGGTGCCACTGCAAAGGCATTGCTAACGTTATCACTGATCCACACATTGCCAATCACATACTTTCTCAGTCTCGATTCTTTGGAATATCTTACCCTGCTCACCACTCCATTCATGGCTTTGTGATTCTACATTCTTGCAGGCTCCGCGGATCCTTCATCAATCTCTGACCCCACAAGTAACAAACCTCTGACTACAGAAATCCCCTATATATGAAAAGGCTGTTTCATACATTGGGGAAAACTCTATTAAAGTTTCCACCATCTCTCACTTCCTAACTAGTCTGGCCTCTTCCAGTCTGTTCTTCACATTGTAGCCATGTGGATCTTTTCAAATCGCTAATCTCAGCCACATACCGAGAACTGAGAACATCTCATAAAAGCCATACTATAAGAACATCTGTGCAGTGACAGTCCTCCCCATAATGCATCAGCACGTTTCCAGAGAGCATGAGCTCCCACTGGCGAGCAGGAGCATATGTCCCTGGTGGCAGACCCTTGGGGACCAATTCACTTGATTCCTTTTCTATAATCCATGTTTATTCCTTCCAAACAGTGTTTGTTTCCCTGCCCTGGACCACAGCAAAATGTAAAATCACAGCTAGAAAAAAGTTTGCCTCCTGTAACCCATTGCCTTCTCTATTTATACTTAGATGCATTATAGAAAAAGAATGTCCGCATTGATAATAGTCAAACTTCTGTTACCTTAAGGAAAGAAAGGTCATATATTCACAAGAGGAAGAACCAAATTATGTGGAACCGATACTGAGCATTTCTTTGTACTGTCTCCCATCCCCACTGTAGGCAGTCTTGTCGATGATGGTAGTTTCAGTGACCACTTAAACAATACATTGAAGATGCACATTCATCTGTCTTCTGAATTCTGGCCTCATATGTCCAATTATGTACTTGACATTTTCTCTGGAACATTTCAAAGGCACTTCAAATCCTACATAACCAAAACTCATAATCTCTCAAACCTGACTCTTTACTTCTCTTTTTCCCATTGTGCAAAGCAAGAAGCCCAGGAATCACTCTTGACCTCTCCTTCTCCCATGCTCCCTATGTCCAACTCACAACCAAGTCTTATCCATTTTACTTCCTAAACAGCTCTCCAATCTGCCCATTCCATTTCCATCCCTACCCTATTAAAGTTTCCATCATCTCTCACTTTGTAATTAGGCTGGCCTCTTCCAGTCTATTCTTCACACTGTAGCCATGCAGATCTTTTCAAACTGCTAATCTTCAGTTACTTCACACCTCGCTTAAACACCTCCAGTGGCTCCTCATTGTTCTTAGGATAAAGACAAAATTCTCTTTCATGACCTATGTGGCCCATCTACCCACTGGCCTCTGCACTATTTTCCACCTTCACTATCTCAGCTTCTTATTCCTCATATTTGCCATGCTCCCACCTGCCCCAGGACCTTGGCACATGCTGTTTTCTTTGCTGGTAAGTGTCTTTTTTCTTAGAACTCAGCTATCCCTTCCTTAGAGAAGTCTCTAGTGACCTCTCTAACTAGGGCAGATCCCTCTCTTATAATAGGCTCTCAGAGCCACATACTTCATTTTGTGGTACTTGTTCAATTTTATATTTGTTTGGGGATGATTATGTGCTTAATTTTCTCTTATCCTGAATGTTGAGAGTTACTCAAGGCCAGAGATCATATCTGTTTTCTGCTCACTCTTGTATCCTCCATTGTCTAGCAAGTACTGCCACATAGTAGGTGTTTTCAATGAATGTATAAGAAGAGATGAATGAATAAATGAATGAACGAATCAATGAATGAATGGGAGAGAGGCAGGTGACCTAAGCTAGAAGCAGGACAGGAATTACAGGGAGAAATAAGATGGAACCATTTTTGAAGGAGTTGCTAATTAGAGGTGCTGCAGATATGGAAAAAGTGAAAAGAAAGACTATCTTCTCTTTTCTTCTATTTCCTCCTCTGTCCCTTCTCTCCATTTCTATACCCTCCTATCTAGAAATCTCTGCCCTGGACCAGCTTTGGACTAAGGAATAGGAGAGATGAAGGCAGAGTTAGAGGATCTTAGTAGTAAGGAGTCCTTGGCAGCTGTGGGTCTAAAGATGTGAGGAGAGGAAAGGGAATGAAATCTCAAGCAGCAGGAGGAACAAAAGTTGCTTGGCTATCCAGCTTCTCACAGATTCATATCCTGTGCCTCAGCCTCTAATGCGGCCACTACCTTGTGGCTCTAGGACCCTCAGTAAGCTAGGGCATGGCATTGTTTCAGAATACCTGTATTTCCCAGCGACCCAGTTCTCTCTTCTCTTTCCACAGAGCTCAAGAGCTCAGTCCCTCGATAGCACTTTTCTTTGCTACATGTGTTCCTTTAAGTATCTGTCTTTCTCACTGCTCGAACCAGAATCTTGGTTGAAAGATTTAAAATTCTTTAACCATCCTAAGGGATTATTATTTTTCCATGTTTTCTTAAAGCAGTCTTAAAAATGTGTCTCTTATGCCAAAAGATATATAAATTCAGTTTGATGGAACAGGACTACAAGAAGACAATTTGTAAATACACACACATTACTAACATGTTGTAGTTTATAATACTTCACAAAATCTATTTGCAGGATTGATTAACAGGAGTTTTATAGTACTGAGTAATCTATTACAATATTTATAATACTTAATACAATAAGTGTGACTAAGGTTCATCCTAAAAACCCAACTGAATATTGATTTTAAATTTTGAATTTTTACTTTTAGAGATAATGGTAAATTATCTGCAAAAGTAAGAACTTTAAAATGATAATTTCCTATGTAAAAACTACACTAGTTATTTCCTATACTTTCTGTAGTTACACTTAAGGGACTTACGTTCATATAAAAGCAGCTGCTCTAGGTGCTAAAAACCTTGGGTAATTATAGTGGTTTTGTTAGGATTCTCTAATGATGTCCACTTCTTTCTCCCCATGGCACAAAGCTGTCTTTTGCTGACGACTCTTAGGATGGATGTCAGTGACCTTATGTATGGCATGAGAGATTTTTCCCCTATAGTATAGGGTTTGATGTCAGTAGCTTTTGGACAATATCAGTGAACAAAAAGAATGAAAAAATTAAAGCTGAATATAGAGATGCCGACCCCAGGAATACATACAGAAAAATGAGTTAATATTCTGATGCTAGGCTTCATGGTGTTCTTTGACTAAGCCTTCAGAAGATTATTTAAAATGAACCACAAAAAGCACATTTCATATATATCCTGGGAAATGTCTATATTCAGAATGCCAAGAAGCTATGTCCAGACATTTTTAATTGTTTGTGTCTTCATGGTGGAAGTAAACAACTTAAGATTTTATTCTTTCTCCTTGGATATCTTCACTCTATAGGAGGAAAATGCAACTTTTGGTATATACCAACTGCTGGAACTCAGTGAATGGTTTGCATTCCTTCTTCAGAATACTTTTTGCGCCCTTCTTCATTTGTTCTATAAACATACAGTAGATGCCTGCTATGTGCCAAGCACTGGGCTGGGCTCTGGGTAACCCCGAAGTCAATAAATAAAAATTCCTTGCTCTCAAAGACACTCAGTCTAATGAGGGATATGGTGATACACAATAACAAGGTTATATTAATCAAGTTTCCTCACCAACCATTCTCTATTTAAATTATGTAAAAAAAATTATAGTGAGATAATCAACACAGTTAAAATATCAAATAAGATCATAGGGTTTATAACAAAACTTAAAGAGTATATTAGGGCTTTAAACAAAACCACTTTCAGCTTCTTCAGCTACTTCTACACACATTTGTGTCCACATTTTTAAATAACAATGACTATTTTTGATTTTTAAATCTTATTTATCTGCTAAATTTCTAGTATGAAAGATGATTCTCTTAAGTACTACCTCTGACCCATACTACGCTTCCCTTCTCCCGCTATGTTGATAGAATTATACAACATTGTTAATTAATTTTCAATGACTGTATTATTATTATTCTTCTTTGAGACAGGGTCTTACTCTGTCACCCAGGCTGGAGTGCAGTGGTATGGCTCACTGCATCTTTGACCTCACAGGCTCAAGCGATCCTCCCACTTAAGCCTCTCGAATAGCTGGGACTGCAGGCATGTGCCACCATGCCTGCCTAATGTTAATGTATTTTTTGTAGAGATAGGGTTTCACCATCTTGCCCAGGCTGTTCTTGAACTCCTGAGCTCAGTCAATCCTCCTGCCTCAGCCTCCCAAAGTGCTGGGATTACAGGCATGAGCCATTGCACCTGGCCAATTTTCAGTGACTGTATTAGTAAGCTCAATTAAGTATTATTCACAGGTAAACTACATAGTACACTAGGATTGCTTCTTATTTCCCTAGAGTTAAAATTGCCTAATTATTTATTTGCTTGGTTTTCTATGTACTTACCACAATTCAGTCTGTTGCAACATGGGTTGGGTGCTTTCTAGCCTACTGTACAGCTGCTGTCCTACGGCTTACCTTCACTTCTGTGAATTTCCTTAACTTTTTTACTGTTTTCTAGATACCATGTCTTCTCTTTCCTAGTTTGCTCTCCTATTTTGGTGGAATACTTAATTTTTATGGGTCGTGTTTTTTTTGTGTTCTTTTAAAGAAATCTTTATTTTTTTCTAGAAGTTTTATATTTTAGCAGTTAAATTTGGACATGGTCCATTTTGAGTAAATTTTTGTGCATGGGGTAAAGGGTAAAAGTTCACTTTTCCTACTTGGATATCCAGTTGTTCCATCATTTGTTGAAAACATTATCCTTTCTTCCATTGAAATACTGGAACTTTTGGCTGGGCACAGTGGCTCACACCTGTAATTCTAGCATTTGGGAGGCTGAGGTGAGTGGATCACTTGAGGTTAGGAGTTCAAGACCAGCCCGGCCAACATGGTGAAACCCCATCTCTATTAAAAAAAAAAAATACAAAAATTAGCTGGGTATGGTGGCACATGCCTGTAATCCCATCTACTCGGGAGACTGAGGCAGGAGAATTGCTTGAACCCAGGAGCGGAGGTTGCAGTGAGCTGAGATTGTGCCACTGTACTCCAGCCTAGGCAACAGAGCAAGACTCTCTGTAAAAAAAAAAAAAAAAAAAAAAAAGAAAAGAAAAAGAAATATTGGAACTTTTGTTAATAATGAGTTGACCATATGTGTGAGTTTACTTATAAATTGTTCTGTTTCTTTGATCTTTACATCCACCCTGTCAATGCCACATTCACTTGATTACTGTAACTTTAAAGTTATGAAATCAGGTAGGGTAAGTTCTCCAAATGTATTTTATTTTGTTTATTTTATTTTATTTTTGAGATAGGATCTCACTCAGACACCCAGGCTGGAGGGCAATGCCGTAATCATGGCTCACTGCTGTTTCAACCTCCTGGGCTTATGAAATCCTCTCACCTCAGCCTCCTGAGTAGCTGTGACCACAGGCATGTGCCACCACACCCAGCTAATTTTTAAAAAAATTTTGTAGGGATGGAGTCTTGAACTCCTGGGGAGTGATTCTCTAGCCTCAGCCTCCCAAAGTGCTAGGATTATAGATGCGAACCTCTGTGCCAGGCTTTTTTTTTTTTTTTTTTTTTTTTGAAGAAACACGGTCTCACTCTGTTGCCCAGGCTGAAGTGCAGTGGTGAGATCGTGGCTCATGGTAGCCTTGACCTCCAGGGCTCATGCAATCCTCCCACTTCAGCCTTTTGAGTATCTGGAACTACAGGCAACATGCCATCATTCCCACCTAATTTTTTTAAAAAACATTTTTTAGAGAAGGGGTCTTGCTATGTTGCCCAGATTGGTCTCAAGTTCCTGTGCTCAAGCAATCTTCCCACCTCATTTTCCCAAGGTACTGGGATTATAGGCAGAGTTACCATGCCCATGATGGTAACCATTTTACCAAATGGTTTTTTTTACCACTGTTGCTTTGGTATTCTGGGTCCCTTTCTTATAATTTTAAGATTGATTTGTCAATTTCTAAAAGAAAAGAATTTGAGATATTGATTGGGATTATGTTGAATGTATAGATCAATTGAGAATGAATTAGCACTTTAAGAATACAGAGTCTTCTACCATGTGTATGTAAGGACAGGCAGTATGAGAAATCTCTGTACTTTCAATTTTGCTGTGAACCTAAAATTAAAGAATAAAGTCTATTAAAATAAAAAAATCAAAACCAGAAAAAAGAATACAGTCTGCTAATACATGAAAATGGTACCTCTCTCCATTTATGTAGATCTTCTTTAATTTCTTCCAACATTTTGTGTTTTTATTGTACAGCTCTTGCACATATTTTAAAAAATGTACCCGTAAGTATTTTGTGTATCTTGAAGTTATAAATGCCATTTAAAACTTTTTCATTTCTAGTTGTTCACTGCTAGTAAATGGAAATGCAGTTACGTTTTGCATATTGACCTTGCTAAATTCACTCCATAAGTTCTAATAGCTCTTTGTGGATTTCTCATCCTTTTATATGTACCCTATCACGTAGTCTGCAAATAAAGAATGTTTTGCTTCTTCCTTTTTAAGTAATGCCATTTGTTTCATTTTTTGGTCTTATTGTACCAGCTAAGACTTCTAGTGTAAGGCTGAATACATATAGTATAGCAAACATCCTTCCTTTATTCTTAATCTTAGGGAAAGCATTCAGGCTTTTATCATTAAGTATGTTGTTATGTAGATTTTATATATATGCCTGTTATAAGGTTAAGTTACTTTCTATTTAGTTTGTTGATAATTTTTAAAACAATAAATGGTGCTAACTATAATGCATTTTGTGCATCGATTGAGATGATCATATAATATTTCTCCTTTATTCTGTTTGGTAAATTATATTGATTTATTTCTGAATGCCAAAACAATCTTGCATTCCTGAGATAAGCCTCACCTGGTCATTCTGTGTTATCTTTTTATATATTGCTGGATTTAATTTGCTAATATTTTAGTAGGGATTTTTGCTTCTCTGTTCATGGGGTATATTGCTCTATAGTGTTCTTGTAATATTGCTGGTTTGATAAGATGAGTTGGGAAGTAGTCCCTGTTTCTCTCTTTTCTTTCTTTTTTTTCTTTTTTTTGTTTCTGAGACAGGGTCTCACTTTGTTTCCCCCTGCTGGCTGGAGTGCAGTGGTGTGATGTTAGCTCACTGCAGCCTCTACTTCCCAGGTTTATGTGATCCTCCCACCTCAGCCTCCTGAGTAGCTGTGACTATAGATGGGCACCACCATGCCTAGCTAATTTTTTATTTTTTTGAGATGGAGTCTCACTCTGTCACCCAGGCTGGAATACGGTGGCATGATCTTGGCTCACTGCGAACTCTGCCTCCTGGGTTCAAGTGATTCTTCTGCCTCAGCCTCCTAAGCAGCTGGGACCACAGGCACATGCCATCATGCCCAGCTAATTTTTATATTTTTAGTAGAGACAGGGTTTCACCATGTTGGCCAGGATGGTCTTGATCTCCTGACCTCATGATCCACCTGGCCTCCCAAAGTGCTGGGATTATAGGCATGAGCCACTGTGCCCGGCCTTAATTTGCATTTATTTTTCTTACTGCTTGAAGTACAAGATTAGAGCATTGTTTTAATTTTTCTTCATCTTAAATTTATTGTCATTATTGTTTGTATTTTTCCCTCATTCTTGTTGTCATATTATAATTTTTCTTCTTTTCTACTATGTGTTCAAAACCATAACTTTCCTTCTAAGCACTAATTTACTATATCTCACAAATTTTCAAATGTTTTGTTTCATTTTCCTTCCATTCAAGTATTTTCTAATTTTCTTTGTGATTTGTATGGACTTTGTTTTATTTCATATGGATTATCGTTGATAATTCTGTTTTTTTGAGACAGGGTCTCACTCTATTGCTCAGGCTATACAGTGGTGTGATCTCAGTCACTGCAGCCTCCACCTTTGGGGCTCAAGTGATCCTCCCAACTCAGCCTCCTGAGTAGCTGGAACTACAGGTGTGCACCACCATGCCTGGCTAATTTTTGTATTTTTAGTGGAGACAGTGTTTCACCATGTTGCCCAGGCTGGTCTCGAACTCTGGGGCTTAAAAAATCCACCTGCCTCAGCCTCCCAAAGTGTTGGTATTATGGGCATGAGCCACTGCATCTAGCTCTTGATATTCTAACTCCTATTATAAGGTGGAATGTTCTGTAAGAGTAAATTAGATCAAATTGGTTGGTTATACCTATCTTTTATATCATTACTGGTTTACTATCCGTTGGTTCTATCAACCAATGAGAGACAAATGTTGAAATCTCTGTTATAATTATGGATTTGTCCATTTCTCCTTTTACTTCTGTGAATTTTTACTTCATGTAGTTTGTAATTCTAAAGAGCATAACTTTGAGGCTTGTTATGTTTTCTGAAAGAATTGGCACTTTTTATCATTATAAATTTTCCTTATATATCTCTGGTAATATTTCTTGTCCTAAAATCTATTTTATTTTATATTAATATAGCCATGTCATTTTTCATATTATTTGTGTTTTCAATATATATTTTTCATAATTTTATTTTTAACTCATATATCTTTATATATAAAGTGTGTTTCTTCCAGAGAGTATCATTTGATTTTTTTTTTTTTAAAGCATAAATAAGACCCAAGCTGGTCTTGAACTCCTGGGCTCAAGTGATCCTCCCACCTTGGCCTCCTAAAGTGCTGACATTACAGGCGTCACCATGCCCAGATAAGATTGGAGTTTTTAAAAAAAATGCAGTCCTACTATCTTTGCCTTTTAATTGAACATTTAAACTCGTTACTTTAACATAATAATTAATATTAATATATAATTATTGATACTGGCTGAGTTTAAGACTACTATCTTGCTATTTGTCTTCTCTGTTCTTTATTCCCTTTTTCTTTTCTTGTCCCCTACTTTTTTTTGGCATTTGAGTTTCTCTTCATTATTGGCTTATTCGTTGTAAACATCTTTGACTATATTTTAGTGGTTGCTTAGGGTTTAAAACAATCATCTTTACATATGTACAGGTTATTGTCAAGTAGCATGGTACTACTTCATGTATAATGTAAGAACTTTGCAACAATATACCACAGTTTTCTCCACTCTTGTCATTTGTGCTCTTGTTACTGTATATTTTACTTTTACATGTCATAAACCCCATGATATATGGTTATTATTTATTTTGCCTTCATTTTTTTGCATGTGTGGTTGCACACATCAGTGGTCCCAGGTATACTGAGGCTGTTGCAGGAAGTTTGCTTTAGCCCAGGAAATTGAGGCTGCAGTGAGCTGTGATGACACTACTGCACTACAGACCAGCCAACACAGACCCTGTCTTAAAAAAAAATTCTCTCAAGTTTTATTTTTCTTTATTTTGCCTTCATTTGTTTGAAGAATGGTTTCAAACAAATGATATATAATTCTAAGTTGACAAGGGTGTTTTTCTTTTAGGATTTTAAAGATGTTTCATAATCTGGCTTGCATTGCTTTTGACAAGAAGCTTATAATAATTACTATATTTCTAAGTACATAAAATGTCTTTTAAATGTCTTTTTCTTCTGGTAGCTTTTAAGATATTATTATTATTATTTTTTAGACAAAGTTTTGCTTTTGTCACCCAGGCTGGAGTGCAATGGTGCAGTCTTGGCTCACTGCAACTTCTGCCTCCCAGGATCAAGCTATTCTCCTGCCTCAGCCTCCTGAGTATCCGGGACTACAGGAATGTGCCACTACACCTGGCTAATTTTGTATTTTTAGTAGAGACGGGGTTTCACCATGTAGGCCAGGCTAGTCACAAACTCCTGATCTCAGGTCATCCGCCCGCCTTGGCCTCCCAAAGTGCTGGGATTACAGGTGTGAGCCACTGCGTCTGGCCGCTTTTAAGATATTTTTATCTTTTTTTTTTTTTTACCAATTTTGCTGTAGTGTACTTTAGTGTAATTTTCTTTGGGATTTTCCTGTTTGGGTTTTGTTGAGCTTCATAGATGAAGGGTTAAAATTTTCATCAAATTTGGCAATTTTGGGGCCACGTTTTTGTTGTTGTTCTGTTTGTTTTGTTTTGAGATAGGGGCTCGCTCTTTTACCCTCATTTTTGTTTGTTTGTTTGTTTTTCAGTTTTTTTTCTTTCCATGCTTCGCTTTGGATAGTTCTAATCATACGTCTTTAAGTTCACTTTCTTGTACAATTGCTAATCTACTTTTAATCCTCTCCAATGAATTTTTTATTTTAGAAATATTTTTAGCCAGGTGCAATGGCTCATGCCTGTAATCCTAGCACTTAGGGAGGCTGAGGCGGGTGGATCACCTGAGGTCAGGAGGTCGAGACCAGCCTGGCCCATGTGGTGAAACCCGTCTCTACTAAAAATACAAAAAAAAAAAAAAAATCAGCTAGGCATGGTGGCGGGCACCTGTAATCTCAGGTACTTGTGAGGCTGAGGCAGGAGAATCCCTTGAACTTGGGAGGCGGAGGTTGCAGTGTGCCGAGATTGTACCATTGCACTCCAGCCTGGGAAACAAAAGTGAAACTCCGTCTCAAAAAAAAAAATATATATATATATTTTATATATGTAATATAAATGTATATAAATATATATTATATATAATATATAAAATAAATATATAATATGTATATAAGTAAATATAATATACATAAATAAATAAATATATTATATATTATATAATGTATATAAATAAATACATTATTATTATATATTACATATATTATATATTCATATATTATGTA